>CAJUWN010001287.1:0-176375 GCA_910589765.1 Avena atlantica | reverse complement strand
GGGGATGAGGTGCTTGGTGAGACCTTGACGACTTGGGGGCGAGACACCGAGAACCCAAGGCCTTGTACAACTTGAACGCACTTAAGCAAGATCCAAGAGGGGGGTGGATAATCCGGTGCTCCTTGGTAGGAGCATGAGACCAATAGATATAAGTCCTCAAAGGGTTTCCTTAATATCTATTATTATCCAAGTCTGACCGCTGACAATTGAGGGTGGGGGCTATATATAGTCTAGCCACATAACAGGGGTAGTTTCGGAATGAAAAGATAAATTATAGGTTGGGTTACAAGGCACAGGGCCGAACTGAGGCGATCAGGGTCTGGCAGGACCGGTAGTACCGGTCCGGCAACCGGTAGTACCGGTTGTCACCGGTAGTACCGCTTCGGAGCGTGTAGTAGACGCTTGAAGGCCTGGGGCTTCCGTCGGAGGCGCCAGTGGCGAGCGGTAGGAGGGGGGCGGTAGTACCGGCCACCGTAGTACCGGTTGCAGGACCGGTAGTACCGCTTGCTTCTGGGGCGTGGAGTGGTGCTTCCTATGGCGAGCGGTAGGGGGAGGCGGTAGGACCGCTTGGAGCGGTAGTACCGGTCGTCCCAACCGGTAGTATCGCTTGCGTCTGGTAGCGAATGGTGGCTTCTTCGTACCTGATGATGCACAGAGTTTGCGTGTGAAGTAGCAAGCCATCCAAGGTGTGTCGAAGTCACACAAGGAGAGGAGCGAGTTCACCTTAGTTTGAAGGAGTTTGGCTCGGGCGCGAGTCATGGGTCCACTTGGGTAGCTCGTGGGAGTAGATGTAGTAGCGGTCGTTAGGACGGGCTGCATCAGCTCCCCCCTTGGGAAAGAGTCGTCCTCGACTCTTCAACCGTCAGAACGTCCTCTTCGCCATGGTAGGGTGAGAGGTCCTTGACATAAATGTCGAGCTCACAAGATACTTCGATGTGGTATATCGATCACATAGGCGTTGTTGTTGATCCTCTTTAGCACCTTGAATGGTCCATCGCCTCGTGGCTTTAGTTTGGAGTCGCGTTCCTTGGGGAAGCGGTCTTTCTCAGTGTATCCATACAGGTCGCCCTCATCAAAGATCATTTCTTTCTTGGTCTTGTTTAGCCTTGATGCTTGGCGAAGGACTTGTTGCTCGATAGTAGCTCGTGTGTCGTCATGGAGTTTCATCATTGCTTGGGCACGCTTGGCAACATCCATATTGGTACGTTCATGAAGTGGAAGTGGAAGGATATCGAGCGCGGTGAGAGGCTCGAAGCCATAGACGATCATGAACGGGCTCCTCATGGTGGTGGAGTGCTTGGCGCGGTTGTAGGCGAACTCGGCGTGTGGATGCAGTCCTCCCAGTCTTTAAGGTTCTTCTTTATCAACACCCGGAGAAGTGTGCCAAGACTTCGATTGACGACCTCGGTTTGTCCATCGGTTTGAGGATGTGAGGCGGACGAGAAGAGGAGCTTGATGCCGAGCTTGGCCATGAGGGTCTTCCAGAAGTAGCTCATGAATTTTACGTCACGGTCGGAGACGATTGTTCGTGGCACGCCGTGTAGCCGAATTATTTCCCTGAAAAACAAATTTGCCACATGTGAAGCATCATCTGTCTTATGGCACGGAATGAAATGTGCCATTTTCGAAAAGCGATCCACAACTACAAATATGGAATCATGACCATGTTTCGATCTAGGCAAGCCTAACACAAAGTCCATGCTAATGTCCGACCAGGTGCATGAGGAATAGGCAATGGCATATAAAGACCAAAGGGGTTGGACTTGGACTTAGCTTGGATACATGTAGTGCATCGTTGAACGTGGCGCTCCACGTCGCGCTTCATCTTTGGCCAAAAGTAGTGAGTGGAGAGCATGTCATATGTCTTGTCACGGCCAAAGTGACCCATAAGGCCTCCACCATGGGACTCTTGAAGAAGCAAAAGTTGGAGAGATGATTTCGGAATGCAAAGCTTGTTTTGTTTGAAAAGAAAACCCTTATGCAAATAGAAATCATCAATCCCTTTGTCCATGGAACAATGTGCAATATTGGTCCAAAGAAAGAGTCGGACGCGTACAAAGATTTGATGTCCTCAAGACCCAAGACATTGACTTCGAGTTGTGTAAGAAGGCTGTGTTTTTGCGAGACAAGGCGTCCGCTACCACATTTTCTTTGCCCTTCTTGTATTTGACAATGTAAGGAAAAGACTCCATAAACTCACCCACTTTGCGTGCCTTTTACTCAAGTTGGCTTGGCCCTTAAGATACTTCAACGACTCATGGTCGGAATGGATGATAATTCTTTGGGCCAAAGATAGTGTTGTCCCACTTGAAGAACACGAACCAAGGCAAAAAGTTCTTTGTCATAAATGGGATAATTGAGGCGTGCGCCATCAAGTTTCTCACTATGGTAAGCAATAGGACGCCATTTTGCATAAGGACGCCACCAATGCCAATACCACTAGCGTCGCATTCAATCTCAAGGTTTTTGTAAAATCCGGTAATGCAAGAAGTGGTGCTTCGGTGAGCCTCTTTTTGAGCTCATCAAAAGCCTTTGTTGTGCTTTTCCCCAAACGAACGTGACATTCTTCTTGGTCAATTCGTTGAGGGGCAAGCAATTGTAGAAAAATCTTTCACAAAGCGACGGTAAAAGCCCGCCAACCCATGAAAACTACGAAGTTCACTACATTTTTTAGGGTGGGCCAATCTCGTATGTCCTTGACTTTGAAGACGTCCACTTCTATGCCATTACAAGACACACCAAAACCAAGAAGAAAAAATCAGCTTGTCTCTTGCAAAAGTGCACTTGGGGAGATTAGCATAAAGCTTTTCATGACGAAGGATTTGGAGGACCTCCTTCACATGAGTAACATGCTCCTCTAGTGACTTGCTATAGACAAGAATGTCATCAAAGTAAACAACTACACTCTTTCCAATGAGAGATCGCAAAATATGGTTCATGAGGCGCATGAAGGTAGATGGGGCATTGGATAAGCCAAAAGGCATAACCAACCATTCATAGAGACCAAGCTTGGTCTTGAAGGCGGTTTTCCACTCATCACCTTCAGCCATGCGAATTTGATGGTAGCCACTACGAAGATCAATTTTCGAAAATATAGTGGCTCCACATAACTCATCAAGCATGTCATCAAGACGCGGTATAGGATGTCGATATCGCACGGTGATAGCATTGATTGGACGGCAGTCCATGCATAACCGCAACGTATCATCCGTTTTCGGGACTAGGATCACGGGAACCGCGCTTGGGCTAGTGCTTACTTGGATCAAACCTTTGGAGACGAGTTGGTTGATTTGACGCTCGATCTCCTTCGTCTCTTCCGGGTTCGTGCGATACGCGGCGCGGTTTGGTAGTGGTGCGTCGGGTATGAGGTCGATGCGGTGTTCGATTCCACGAAGAGGAGGAAGGCCATGAGGAAGCTCTTCGAGAAAAACATCATGGAATTCCTGCAAAACAGCCATCAAAGAAGGAGGAACATTTGTCAAGTCGTTAGTTCCTTGCGCTAGTCCCTTGCATACGAGGACGTAGTGCAAGATGGATGGGTTGTTCCGCACTTCTCTCATCTCACTTTTGGTGGCAAGAAGAACACTCTTAATTTTTCCACTCGAGTTTGGCTTGTAGCTCTCACTCACTATGGTGTGTTTCTCTCGCTCACCACTCTTCTCACAAGGTGTTTTTGCGTATTGCGCCCTCGCTAAAGCCTTTGCATTGTCCGCAATTATTTGGCTAGGAGTCATTGGTTGCAACACACAAGTTTTATCAAGCCATTTGAAGGTGTAAGTGTTTGAGTGACCATTATGCAAAGCACGCTTGTCATATTGCCACGGTCTTCCGAGCAACATGTGACAAACTGTCATTGGGACCACGTCACATTCCACCGTGTCCTTGTAGTGCCCAATGGAGAACGTTACCGAGACGGTGTGTTTGATCTTGACGGATCCTTGGTCACTTAGCCATTGGATATGGTAGGGGTGTCTATGTGGATGAAGGGTGAGGTTGAGTTTCTCACACAATTCCGTGCTTGCAAGGTTGTGGCAACTCCCACCATCGATGACAACTTTGATGGACTTCCCATTGATGCCGGCACGAGTTTGGAAGATGTTCGAGCGTTGGTCTTCATTTTCATTGATTTGGGTCGTCAAGACCCTTGTGACCACAAGCGATGGACTTGCGTCATGCTCACACACAAGAAGTTCTTGGTCCTCTTCCAAATGTTGCCTTGCCATGGCTTCCTTGACCCTTGCATCAAACTATTCTTCACTTAAGTATTCTTCATCGCCGTTGTCATGGATGAACAAAACTTTCTTGTTTCCACATGTATTTAACTTGTGCCCTTTGCCTCCACACTTGTAGCATTCACCGGTGAAAGGTTGATCATCCCTTGTGTGTTTGCCACTTGGGGGCTGTTTTCCTTGAGGGAGAGTTGGCTTGAAGGGAAGCTTGGTTGTACTTGAGGAGCTTCCACTTGGTGTCGTTGGAGTAGTGGTTGGAGCTTGCTTGTATGTGAAGTACGTCTTTGGCTTGTTGAATTTGATGTCCTCTTGCACTTGACGTTCAGCCTTTGATGCAATGTGCACAAGCTCAACCATGTTGTTGTACCTTTGGAACTCGGTGATGCGCTTGATAGGATGGTTCAAGCCATTGAGGAAGCGTGCCATTGTTTGCTCATCTCGCTCCTCAATGTTGGCACGAATCATGTTGAGTTCCATTTGCTTGAAATACTCTTCCACGGTCTTTGTTCCTTGACTAAGCGTTTGAAGCTTGTTGAAGAGGTCACGCGTGTAGTGTGAAGGAACAAAGCGGGATCTCATATGGGCCTTCATGTCTTGCCAAGTTGCAATTGGAGGCTCTTCTTTTGCTTCGCGAGCGAGTTGGACTTGTTCCCACCAAAGGTTGGCATACTCATCAAACTCGAGGGATGCCATGGCCATCATCTTCTCATTGCTATAGTTGTGCATGCGGAAGATCTTGTCGACCTTGAGTTCCCAAGAGAGATATTCTTCGGGCTCATTGGAACCGGTGAACTTTGGCATGGTGAATTTGAGCTTGCCGAAAGTTTCTTCTCCATTGCGGTTCCGGTTGTGTCGGTTGCCATGATTTTGGCGGTCATCATCATCATCATCCGAGCTCTCATGTCTTGCTTGGTGATTGTTTCGTTGCTCTTGCGGTTGTTGAGGTGCCGCGTTTGGTGGTGGAACTTGTTGTGGACGACGAGCTTGGGGAGCTTGCTCGTTTTGTTGTCGCGGTTGAGGACGAGGAGGAGGTTGATTGTCCTCACGACGAGCTTGGGGAGCTTGCTCTTGTTCTTGTCGTGGGTGATGTCGAGGAGCATTGTAGTGCGCCCGGTGGCGAGGAGGACGTCGAGCCACATGCACGATGGGCTGCTCTTCTTCTTCTTGGTGTAGAGGAGTCTCGTCATGATCATCATGTTGGCGATGTGGACGTTCCGGTCGATGATGACGCCTTGGAGGATCTTCGAGTGCTTCTCGCCGACGATGATCTTGATCGTCCTCTTCGGATGCTTCACTTGTTGTTGAAGGAGCGTGTCGACGTCGATGGCCTTGGTGGTCCATGCGCGGTTGCTCTTGTTGAATCACAAGTGCCCTTGGTTTTGGCCGATTCGCTTCGCGCCTTGGAGGTCTTGCGGAGAGGTCACCATCGTAGCTTGACGTTGCGGCGTGACGCGGAGATGGTACCGCTTGCGAAGAGCTCATAGATTGAAGAACGGGTCCAGTCCGGTGCCTTGAAGCGTGACGGCGAGGTGCACTTGATTCGCTTGGGAGTGCCGAGATGAGCTTGATTCGCGCGAGCGTGTCCGTGCGAGTCCATCAATGATGTGTTGAAGCTTCTCATCCGTTGAGGCGAGTGCACGACCAAGAGCTTCATTTTGATGTCCGAGGTTGTGTTGCATGGCATGCATTTGTCCACGGACTTCTTCGAAGCGGTTGTCGATGTTTTTGAATTCCACACGGGCCTCGCTAAATTGTTCATCTTAGCGCCGCTCGAGAGCGTCACAACGATAGTTGAATTCTCCTCGGACCTTCCAATGGTCCCATCTTGTCATGAATTGGTTATCATCCTCCGGAGGTGGTGGTGGTTGGGATGGCTCTCCATGCCTGTCCATAATGCAAAGCCAACAAGGGTTGTATATGGAGAGAACGGGTGTGGAGAGTTAGCCTTTTACCTCACCTTGGAGATTATATCAAACCAATTGCCACACAAATGAGTGAAAAAGCATGCAAAGTAAAATGGCAAGAAACTCTCAAAGGCTTTTGGTGGAAGGTTAGGATTGTGGAAAAACCAAACGAAACGATCCAAGCAAAAGGTTATTGTCGTACGTGGTAAAGAACCAAAGATCAAAAGCAAAAGGATACGATCTACAAAAACACGGAAAACACACACGTGGAAAAAAAATGGGGTTAGCACGACTATGAAAATGAGCACAAAAGGTCCTAACGAAGACTACGCTCGGTTGTCGTGCCAACACAAGGAGAGACCACAACTCGTTTGCCAAAAGAGTGTAAGCAATAGATTTGTGCACTTGCCTCCGTGCGCTCTTTCTTTTCTCTTGATGGCTTACAAGCTTGGTATTCTCTTTGTATTGGGAGACTATGTATCTTACTATTCTATCTTTTTCTTATTACTCTTTTTTTTTGAATCTTTTTCTTTTTCTCCCTTGCTATGCTACTATGTTAGATTTTGTATTTGGCCTCACACTCTCACTTTTCCGAAGGCAAGTGCACAATGCTTAGACAAACACAAAATGAGTTGCTCTCATAGGATAGGTACACACAAAGGAAGATATGGGGCTGTCAAGGTGGTGCAAGTTATATGATAGGGCAAAGGTGTCCGATCTTTCGATGAGATGGCGATAATCGATTTGGTGGAGTTCGGGCTTGACGATCCGACTACACGTGCGAGCACGAGCGCCAATGCAATCGCTAGGCCAATCTCCTGGAGGTTACCGATCCTGCGTGAACACGATCAGCCTGACCAGCGAGGGTCTTAATTCCTACCTGAAATCGAGAACAAGTAAGAACCAATATTGCAATCAAGATATTGCGGATTAAGAGGAAAGCTTTATTGAAAGAGGTGGGATCCTGAATAGGTGCGAAGTACAAGAGGCCTCTGCGACGCTCGAGCCTTGGCGAAGTTGCGACTATGGCTAACTTAATGTCTAAACAAAATCCGAGTCTAGAGGTTCGGCTATGGGGTGTATTTAAGGGCGAAAAGGTGGGGTTTCGGCCAGCCAAGGAAGTGGTGGCCGAATCCAACCCTAAAAGTCCTTTTCCCCTCAAATACGGACTCTAAAAAGTGGCTAATTAAAATCCTGCGAAAATTACATGGGCCTGGCCCAAAATAAAGGTGTCGCAGCACCATATTATGCTATGGACGAATTCGTAAAGTATTGATCTTGAATATTTCGTCCAAGCCTTCTTTCTTCATTATGGTGGCCTCAAAGTTCTGAAATCTTCATGCGTGGCCTTCTCTTGGATCATCACATGCTTGCTGCCATCTCCATGCATGGCCATGCTCCAATGCTTGTCCCTCTCATCCATGCTTGGTCCATCATTCCTAAGAGTAAGAAATGTATCTGATTTAGGCAGCATCATATTCTCATGTATGTAAGGAATAGTTCCAAGAAACGAAAGTACCTGATAGTTAAGTTGTTTGGCACGGGATCTTGTGATGGGTCCTTGTATGTGTGTTGCTGTAGGTACAACGGTTGTATCAATAGTAGGGATGTCCACATCATGCTCCCCTTCTTGAATTGAAGTCGTCCTCGACGCAATCTCATCTTCCTCACCAAAGTAAGGCTTCAAATCTGCAATGTTAAATGTAGGACTAACCGTACCAAAGTCTGCAGGCAACTCAAGTTTATATGCATTATCATTGATTCTCTCTAACACCTTAAAGGGACCAGCAGCACGTGGCATTAACTTAGACTTGCGTAAATCAGGAAAACGATCTTTACGCAAATGTAACCAAACAAGATCGCCAACATCAAACACAACATGCTTTCTCCCTTTATCCCCAGCAAGTTTATACTTAGCATTCATGTGTTCAATGTTATCTTTAGTAGTCTTATGCAAGTTTAATATCATTTCAGCGCGTTGTGTAGCATCCAAATTATGTTGCACCGAAGAAGGTAAAGGCAATAAATCAATAGGTGCACGAGGAACAAAACCATACACAATCTCAAATGGGCACATCTTTGTGGTAGAATGCAATGAACGATTATAAGCAAATTCTATATGAGGTAAACACTCTTCCCACAATTTTAAGTTCTTCTTTAAAACAGCCCGTAACATAGTAGACAAAGTTCTATTTACTACTTCAGTTTGACCATCAGTTTGGGGATGACATGTAGTACTAAACAGCAATTTAGTCCCCAACTTAGCCCATAAACATCTCCAAAAGTGGCTAAGAAATTTAGTATCACGATCAGAGACAATAGTATTTGGCACACCATGCAAACGAACAATTTCACGAAAGAACAAATCAGCAATATGCGCAGCATCATCCGTTTTATGACAAGGAATAAAGTGTGCCATCTTAGAAAACCGATCCACAACAACAAAAATACTATCCCTCCCCTTCTGTGTTCGTGGCAATCCCAAAACAAAGTCCATAGAAATATCCTGTGATGTAACAACATAGCCAAGAAACGCAACTCGATTGGTGCAAAAGGTGCACTTCTCAAGGTTACCAAACAAACGTGCATCACGTAAAGCATTGAAAACAGCACGTAAATGGTCCAAATGTTCCTCTAAAGATTTGCTATAAATCAGAATATCATCAAAGTAGACTACCACAAAACGTCCAATGAAAGCACGTAAAACTTCGTTCATTAATCTCATGAAAGTGCTAGGTGCATTAGTTAAACCAAAAGGCATTACTAACCACTCATATAAACCGAACTTAGTTTTAAATGCTGTTTTCCATTCATCTCCTAATTTCATACGAATCTGGTGGTAACCACTACGCAAATCAACTTTAGAAAACATGGTAGAGCCACTCAATTCATCAAGCATGTCATCTAAACGTGGAATAGGATGACGATATCGAATAGTAATATTATTGATAGCTCTACAATCAGTACACATGCGCGAAGAACCATCTTTCTTAGGTACCAAAATAATAGGAACAGCACAAGGGCTAAGGGACTCACGAATATGATCTCTGTCGAGTAGTTCCTGAATTTGGCGTTGTATCTCCTTTGTCTCCTCTGGATTGGTTCTATATGGCGCGCGGTTGGGCAACGTGGCACCAGGAATTAGATCAATTTGATGCTCAATTCCTCTAATAGGAGGTAGTCCTGGTGGCAACTCAGCGGGAAAGACGTCCTCATATTCCTGCAAAAGGTTAGCAACAGCGGGTGGCAAAGAAGGAGGCATATCCTCAAATGAAAACAAAACCTCTTTGCAGACAATTGCATAACATTGAGTATTGGTTACATCTAGTTCAGCAATATCAATTTTATTTGCAAGCATACATGGACTCTTCAAACGAATTTCAGTAGCATGTGTAGAATCAGATTTAGTGTTCTTTGGTGGTATAAAATCTGCAGCAACAATCTGATTCTCACTTTTATTTTTCTCCTCGGTTTTAGCTCTACTAGCTCTAGCAAGATCATCTTTTAAAATCTGTTCGGGAGTCATAGGTTTTAAACCAATTTTCTTTCCATCATGTATAAGAGAATAGTGATTAGTTTTGCCATTATGAACAGATTCTCTATCAAATTGCCATGGTCTACCAAGTAACAAAGAACAAGCTTGCATAGGTACAACATCACAATCAACAAAATCAGAATATGTACCAATAGTAAAATGCACGCGTACCGTTCTTGTTACCTTGATCTTGCGAGAACTCTCAAACCATTGGATGTAGTATGAATGTGGGCGTTGTCTTGTTGGAAGCGCAAGCTTCTCTACCATGTCTACGCTGGCCAGATTATTACAACTCCCTCCATCAATGATGATCCGTATAGCTCTTTCCTTGACAACACCACGTGTTTGGAACAGGTTGTGGCGTTGATCTTGCTCAGATTTGCTCAATTGCACACTCAACACACGTTGTGTAATTAAACTCTTGTATTGATCAGCAGCTTCAGCTCCCATTACCTCTGGCTCTTCATCATCATCAGAATTGTCTCCATCTCGAGCAGAAATAAGGGCTAGTGTATCTTCATCGAAGTCACTCGCTGAATCGTATTCACCATCTTCTCGCACCATCATCACACGTTGTGTTGTGCACTGTCTCTCAATATGACCAAAACCCCAGCACTTGCGGCATTCTATATCCTTTGTCTTACCCGTGGAAGCCATAGAAGATGCACTACGAGCAGGAGCATTGGATGATGGTGGAGGAGCAACTGGAAATCTTGTGGTGGCCTTGGATGTGGTAGTAGCTGGAGGCGAATCACGAGGAGGCGCTGATTGTCGGGATGTCCAAGTGGATGTGCGACCTGCAGAATTATTAGTCCTCCTCCATGGTGTTTGGCGATCCTGCACTTCACGTTCAGCTTTGCAAGCAAGATGAAACAAACGAGTGATAGAATTATATTCCTTATAATCTAATATGTGCTGAATGTCCTTGTTTAATCCACCAAAGAAACGTGCAAGCATTTGTTCATTAGATTCAACAAGACCACCCCTAACCATCCCCGTTTGCAATTCCTGATAATACTCTTCTACAGAATTTTTCCCTTGCTCTAAGCGTGTCAGATTCTTTAGTAAATCACGTTGATAAGTGGGAGGTACAAAACGTACACGCATAGCAGTTTTTAAAGCAGTCCAAGTACTAGGAATAGTAGTAGGATTTAAACGACAATACTCAGACCACCAAAGGGAAGCAAATTTAGTAAATTCACATGTAGCAGCACTAACACGCATATTCTCAGGATATTTTAAGCATGCAAAACGTTGTTCTACTTCCATCTCCCATGTAAGATATGCATCAGGATTATATTTACCCTCAAAAGATGGAATATTTAATTTAAGCTTTGCAACATGATCATCATCATTACGTACCGGTGGGCGAGCGTTGCGGTAGTAATGTCGGGGGCGACCAGCAGGTACCTGTGGAGGTTGTTCAACCTCCTCGTCAAACAGATCGTCGTCGTCGGGGTCGTAGTAGTACCCGTCGTCTGTCCCCAATGTCGCAGCAGCAGCCGCGGCGGAAGACTGAGGAACGTCAGTCGCAGCAGGAGCCGCCGGGGGTGCGGCGGGAGCCGAACCAGCAGTCCGACCCGGGATCGGAACGCGCCGTGCGCCATGTGTGGGTGCCGGTGCGGGTGCGGGCAATCGGTTCAGAAGCTCCTTGAACCGAACGTCAAGCTTGGCATTGAAGGATTTCTCGAGTCCATCGATCTTGTCCATGGCGTTGGTGAGCTTGGTGTCAAACTCCCCTAGGCGCGTATCCACGTCTTCAGCGCGACTGACCAGGAGCGCGGAGAAGTGGGCATGTAGCTCTTCGTTCGTCATGGTGGCAGGGTTTCGCGAAGTATCTGTCATGGTTAGTCCTTAAAAAGCACAGGTATATACTACAGGAATATGGTGGAAGTCACGCGTAATCCGTCAAGCAATATACGAAGCTCTTACAAGTTCTTACCAAACAGCAGGAAAAGGCGATGTGCAACCACGAGGATCAGTGGGTCCAGAGATTGAACCAAGCGATTACCAGGAGTCGAAACACCGCACGTGGAGAGTATCTGTGGAGCTCTGGGAAGGCTTAGCAAAGGGGTTAGCAATTATCAAAACAGCAATGCAAAAGTTGAAAGAATGCTCAACGACGGTACTGTGCTGGTCCTAGGCTAGACCGTACTAGAGACGCGAGCCTAGATCACCAACGATGTCACGACGCGACACAACAAGCACTGTATGATGATAAAGCACCCTGAAAAGCGATCCGAGATGCAGAAAATTACTAGGATGGCGAGTGTCTAGAACTGATCTACGGGGTCTAAAAAGAGGTTAGCCCCCAAAAATTTTTTTTGAAATTTTTTATTTTGTTCCGGAAAGCGCGCAGGCGCCAAAAAAATATCGCTATAACGGCCGATGGAGAAAAGTGATCCCCAAAGCCGAAAACCAGTATAGCCAGAAAATTTTTTCGGAGGCGGTTCCAGACTTTTTTTTTTTTTTTTTGCTCTCCTTCTGGACTTACGACCGGACTCTTAGCTCGACACGGACTGTAGTGGAACACGGAAACAACAAAGAAGGAAAGTCAAAAGAAATAACTAGGAAATACTGACTCAACTCGGACTCGTGCCGCGGCAGGGAAGGTGATCGGATCCGTGTCGCGGTAGGGAGGCGGTGGCGGAGTGTTAGGGTTTATGGTGGCAGGGTATATGGCGGCGGAATATGGTGGCGGTGATCGGCGAGTGTGGCGGTGACTAGTATGATTAGAACTCGAAACTCTAAGGGACGAGACACTAAGACCAGCAACTCGACGCGACGATGTAGACACAAATTCAACAATGCAAAAACTGAAAAGATAATGCGAGGCGTAGATTGGTTATGGGATGGATCTAAACTCTAACTGTGTTTTTGGCTTTTTCGTGGGTTATAGGTAAAACAGATCTAATCTATGAAAAACAGTAAAATCTCACCGAGCAACCTGAAATCTGATACCACTTGATAGGGCAAAGGTGTCCGATCTTTCGATGAGATGGCGATAATCGATTTGGTGGAGTTCGGGCTTGACGATCCGACTACACGTGCGAGCACGAGCGCCAATGCAATCGCTAGGCCAATCTCCTGGAGGTTACCGATCCTGCGTGAACACGATCAGCCTGACCAGCGAGGGTCTTAATTCCTACCTGAAATCGAGAACAAGTAAGAACCAATATTGCAATCAAGATATTGCGGATTAAGAGGAAAGCTTTATTGAAA
Organism: Avena atlantica; assembly: GCA_910589765.1. Taxonomy (NCBI): domain Eukaryota; kingdom Viridiplantae; phylum Streptophyta; class Magnoliopsida; order Poales; family Poaceae; genus Avena; species Avena atlantica. The sequence goes on along the minus strand of CAJUWN010001287.1, from coordinate 163,485 downwards.
GAGGTGGGATCCTGAATAGGTGCGAAGTACAAGAGGCCTCTGCGACGCTCGAGCCTTGGCGAAGTTGCGACTATGGCTAACTTAATGTCTAAACAAAATCCGAGTCTAGAGGTTCGGCTATGGGGTGTATTTAAGGGCGAAAAGGTGGGGTTTCGGCCAGCCAAGGAAGTGGTGGCCGAATCCAACCCTAAAAGTCCTTTTCCCCTCAAATACGGACTCTAAAAAGTGGCTAATTAAAATCCTGCGAAAATTACATGGGCCTGGCCCAAAATAAAGGTGTCGCAGCTCCATATTATGCTATGGACGAATTCGTAAAGTATTGATCTTGAATATTTCGTCCAAGCCTTCTTTCTTCATTATGGTGGCCTCAAAGTTCTGAAATCTTCATGCGTGGCCTTCTCTTGGATCATCACATGCTTGCTGCCATCTCCATGCATGGCCATGCTCCAATGCTTGTCCCTCTCATCCATGCTTGGTCCATCATTTCTAAGAGTAAGAAATGTATCTGATTTAGGCAGCATCATATTCTCATGTATGTAAGGAATAGTTCCAAGAAACGAAAGTACCTGATAGTTAAGTTGTTTGGCACGGGATCTTGTGATGGGTCCTTGTATGTGTGTTGCTGTAGGTACAACGGTTGTATCAATAGTAGGGATGTCCACATCATTATACCTTTGGTATCGTTGACGACTTGCAACCGATGGTGGGGGGAATGTTCGAGTGTTGCGGTGTCGTTGAGCGCGGGATGACTTTGTTGCGGAAGCTGTTGTGAAAAATGGCGACAAACACGCGAAACACGAACAAGCGAGGTGGAAAAGGTCAGCGAACGAAAACGAGGCGGCAACGGGCGAGGAAAAACAGCCAGGTTCCAGCGGTAGTACCGCCTGTGACAACCGGTAGTACCGGTGAGCGGTAGTACCGCTAGTACTACCGGTAGTACCGGTTACTTGCGGTAGTACCGCTTGCTCGGCCGGTAGTACCGCTGGGCACAGAACTGGAACGCGATGATCTTTCCAAGAACCTCAAATTCGTGGGAAATCTGACCGAAAGGCTGGGCTAGAAACAATAGGGGCTATAGTTTGACTCCCAAAGCAACAGATCTATGGACCAAAACCACGAAAAACTCACCAAATCCAGAGATCGATCCGAAGGCAAATTGGGGCTCTTTTTGGTAGGATTTTCGATTTTAAGGCGGATAAAAGAAAAATTGGGGGGGAAATTCGTGATCAACCGTGCTCTTGATACCAATATGTTATGAGGTAACACTGGGGTTGGCCCGATCTTTCACGAATTCCATGAGAAACGAGGGGGACGAGGTGGTCGGGGGATGAATTCGAGGAAGGCGATGAAAACCACGAACACACACACACCAAAACACGATACACGCCTACTTCTCACGCCGGTGGCAACCGGTCCAACATAATCCCTAGGATCGGTGTTGGGCGAAGCTCGCTCTCCACGCCAACAACGGGGAATGAGGTGCTTGGTGAGACCTTGACGACTTGGGGGCGAGACACCGAGAACCCAAGGCCTTGTACAACTTGAACGCACTTAAGCAAGATCCAAGAGGGGGGTGGATAATCCGATGCTCCTTGGTAGGAGCATGAGACCAATAGATATAAGTCCTCAAAGGGTTTCCTTAATATCTATTATTATCCAAGTCTGACCGCTGACAATAGAGGGTGGGGGCTATATATAGTCCAGCCACATAACAGGGGTAGTTTCGGAATGAAAAGATAAATTATAGGTTGGGTTACAAGTCACAGGGCCGAACTGAGGCGATCAGGGTCTGGCAGGACCGGTAGTACCGGTCCGGCAACCGGTAGTACCGGTTGTCACCGGTAGTACCGCTTCCGGAGCGGTAGTACCGCTTGAGGGCCTGGGGCTTCCGTCGGAGGCGCAAGTGGCGAGCGGTAGGAGGGGGCGGTAGTACCGGCCACCGGTAGTACCGGTTGCAGGACCGGTAGTACCGCTTGCTTATGGGGCATGTAGTGGTGCTTCCTGTGGCGAGCGGTAGGGGGAGGCGGTAGGACCGCTTGGAGAGGTAGTACCGGTCGTCCCAACTGGTAGTACCGCTTGCGTCTGGCAGCGACTGGTGGCTTCTTCGTACCTGATGATGCACAGAGTTTGTGTGTGAAGTAGCAAGCCATCCAAGGGTGTGTCGAAGTCACACAAGGAGAGGAGCGAGTTCACCTTAGTTTGAAGGAGTTTGGCTCGGGCGCGAGTCATGGGTCCACTTGGGTAGCTCGTGGGAGTAGATGTAGTAGCGGTCGTAGGACGGGCTGCATCACCTTTGCCCTATCAGATACTCATATTCCCATGATATTTTCTATCGATGATTTGTGTGTGACATCCAACATGTCAAACAATTTCTCTTTCTAATGGTTGGTTTGCACACATAATGATGTTGCTTTGGACATTCTTCCTTGCGTGTTTTTGCCGAATTCTCCTATTCTCGCATCAAGGACGTTGATCAAAATTCTAGCCAATTGCCTTGAGTGCCACACTAAAACATTGTATGGAGTTTTTGAGTTCCCACATTTGGATGATGTTCAAACGATTTCCATGCAATTTGACCTTGCATATGCATTCCAATTGCTATACATGCATTGTACAAATAGTGTTGTGAACAAGAATGGACATGCCACATTTGACATGCTCCTCTATCACGCACGAAAATATTTTGCTTGGTCTTTGTTGTGTGAAGGTACAAGTGCATACACGTCAACCTCTACCAACCACGTGTTGACAAGAAGAACCGAAGAGAGTTACCAATGGCCACCCTTGATCGAGCTATCTCTACAAGCTAAGGTGACTTCCTTCTACTTGAGGACTCAAGCAATAATCTTCATGAATTGGCTACGCTTTGAGTGTTGCTTCGCTTTTGTTGTGAGCTTTGTAGGCTTCAAGGAAGGTGAAGGAACATTGAAGTGTCGTCAAGTCAATCTTCCCGAGGACGACTATATGGTGAACCCCAGGATCAAGGATGTCCTTCGACCTCTTCTACTTCGTGATGAACATGGAGAGTCGAGGACGACTCTTTTTGAAGGGAGGGGGGAGCTGATGTAGCCCGACCTACGGTCGTTACCACATCATGGTCTCCAACTTACGCCAAGTCGTCATGGACTCCAAAGGTGAACCCGTTCCTCTATGCGAGCCCACTTCCTACCCTATTGAATGGTATGCTACTTCATACTCCGTCACATATGCATGATAGGTTCACACCGACAAGTACGGAGGCAAGGGAGGAAGCTCGGAACATCAAGCCCGACAAGACGGAGGCTTGGAAGAGGAGACGAAAGAAGCCACGGCTGAACCACCGAAGTCTCCGGCCTACACCGGAGTCTCCGGTCCTGACACCGGAGTCTCTGGACCTACCTCCGGACCGACCCCAGCAACCGCCCGAGGACAGTCAGAACGCCACTCCGGAGACGACACCGGAGACAGACCGGAGTCTCCGGCCTAGACCGGAGTCTCCGGACCCCACACCGGAGTCTCCGGCCCGCATGATGGGCTTGCGCGCCGCCAGCTGGGCCTTCGGCCCATGTACCCCTCTAGCTCGTCCAAACCCTAGTTTTATCCCTAAACTACCCCTGTTTATGTGGCTGGCCTATAAATAGAGCCCCCACCCCTTCATGTATCCCTTAGGCATAGATGATAGACTAAAGACACCCCCCATTGTGGAATCTCTAGTTTTGCCTCATCCCCTTACCCAAGGTGACCGACTATCGTCACCAACCTCGATTGGACTTTGCATCACGCATCCATCGTTGAACAAGGCCTTGGAGTTTGAAGTCTCGTCTCCAAGTTGTCAAGACCCTCCCCAAGGTGTTCTTCCCTCTCCGATGTGGATTTGAGGGAGCACGTTGACCGATCTTTCCTTGCGAGGATTCTATCGGACCGGTGGCTGCCGTTCGGGAGCAATCGGCCTTGTATCGTGTGAGTTTTGCGTGTGTTCATCGTGTTCTTCGCGAGGTGTGTGTTCGCTTCCGCTACCCTCTCCCTTTCCCCTCGCTTTCCTATCGATTTGACCACGAGATCCATGAAGATCGGGCAACCAAGAGGTTAACCCCTCCATCATTTTTCTTTTTCTTTCTCTTTTTCTCTTTTTTCTATTTTTTTCTCTTTTGCTTTTTCTTTTTCACTTGCCTCTTCCTTGTGCCAACAACTATACAAGATAACTATATGAGATAGCGCTCATAACGGTTGCTCGGAATCTACAAGGTATCAATGTGCATAGCCCAAGCAATCATAAGAGGAACTAGTCTCAATAGGTGTGTTTTGCTCGCAAAGATAGTGGGGTTCACAAAGGAATGCAAGTGGGGAAAAGTCGCGGAATGTTATACCTTTCGTCGACGAGCTTCACCCTTTATTGTTGGATTCCGCCTTGCTCACGGAATTTGGACGGAGTAGATAGCATGAACAACGCAGATGATGATGTAGTTCTCCTTCTCCTCTTCGAAACGAGCTAAAGAACACCAAAATCCGAGTTGAGATGCAAAAGTTATGCTCAAAACCGTGCTGCAGTTTTTCTGTCTGCAGGGAGGGGCGGAGACTCCGGTCTGGAGCCCAAAAAGTCCGGAGACGCCGGTCTAGGCCGGAGACTCCGGTCCGGGAGATTCCAGAGCGTCCAGAACTCGAACGAGACGCGTTTTTGGCGGAAAAACTCGAACCAAAACCTCAGATTGATGGGGGAAATCAAGGAATTAGGCCATGGGAACGCAGGGGAAGGTAGATCAACTAGTTTAGCAAGTAATCCACGGATCAAAACCTACCAAAACGCACTCAAATCACAGATCGATCCAAAACACGAATTGGGGCTGTTTTTGGTGAAATTTTCGAATTTATGGGGAAAAGACCAAATCGATGAGATGGCTGGTCAACGTGCTCCCTCAAATCCACATCGGAGAGGGAAGAACACCTTGGGGAGGGTCTTGACAACTTGGAGACGAGACGTCGAACTCCAAGGCCTTGTTCAACGATGGATGCGTGATGCAAAGTCCAATCAAGGTTGGTGACGATAGTCGGTCCCCTTGGTAAAGGGGATGAGGCAAAACTAGAGATTCCACAATGGGGGTTGTCTTTAGTCTATCATCTATGCCTAAGGATACATGAAGGGGTGGGGGCTCTATTTATAGGCCAGCCACATAAACAGGTGTTAGGGGGTAACCCTTGGGTTGGCCCGATCTTTCACGAATTCCACAAGAAACGAGGGGAAAGCGGTGGTCGTGGGATGAAATTGAGGAAGGAGATGAAAACCACGAACACACGCACACCAAAACACGATACACGCCTATCTCTCACGCCGGTGGCAACCGGTCCAACATAATCTCTAGGATCGGTGTTGGGCGAAGCTCGCTCTCCACGCCAACAACGGGGGATGAGGTGCTTGGTGAGATCTTGACGACTTGGGGGCGAGAAACCGAGAACCCAAGGCCTTGTACAACTTGAACGCACTAGGCAAGATCCAAGAGGGGGTTGGATAATCCGGTGCTCCTTGGTAGGAGCATGAGACCAATAGATATAAGTCCTCAAAGGGTTTCCTTAATATCTATTATTATTCAAGTCTAGGGTTTACAATGGAGGGTGGGGGCTATATATAGTCCAGCCACAAAACAGGGGTAGTTTCAGAACAAAAAGGTAAATTATAGGAAGGGTTACAAGGCACAGGGCCGAACTCAGGCGTTCAGGATCAGTCAGGGCCAGTAGTACCGGTCTGGCAACCGGTAGTACCGGTCGTAACCGGTAGTACCGGTCGTAACCGGTAGTACCGCTCCGGGAGCGGTAGTACCGCTTGAGGGCCTGGAGCTTCCGTCGGAGGCGCCTGTGGCGAGCGGTAGGAGGGGGCGGTAGTACCGCTGTCCAGTAGTACCGGTTGCTGGGCCGGTAGTACCGCTTGCGTCTGGGGCGTGGAGTGGTGCTTCCTGGAGCGTCCGGTATCTGGGGCCGGTAGGACCGCTTGGAGCGGTAGTACAGGTCGGCTCAACCAGTAGTACCGCTTGCGTCTGGCAGCGACTGGTTGCTTCCCCTCCGTTCGTTGGGTCCTTCTCTTCGTACCTGATGATGCACAGTGTATGCGTATGAAGTAGCAAGCCATCCAAGGGTGTGTCGAAGTCACACAAGGAGAGGAGCGAGTTCCCCTTAGCTTGAAGGAGTTTGTGTTAGGGGGTAACCCTTGGGTTGGCCCGATCTTTCACGAATTCCACGAGAAACGAGGGGAAAGCGGTGGTCGGGGGATGAAATCGAGGAAGGCGATGAAAACCACGAACACACACACACCAAAACACGATACACGCCTACTCCTCACGCCGGTGGCAACCGGTCCAACATAATCTCTAGGATCGGTGTTGGGCGAAGCTCGCTCTCCACGCCAACAACGGGGGATGAGGTGCTTGGTGAGATCTTGACGACTTGGGGCTGAGAAACCGAGAACCCAAGGCCTTGTACAACTTGAACGCACTAGGCAAGATCCAAGAGGGGGGTGGATAATCCGGTGCTCCTTGGTAGGAGCATGAGACCAATAGATATAAGTCCTCAAAGGGTTTCCTGAATATCTATTATTATCCAAGTCTAGGGTTTACAATGGATGGTGGGGGCTATATATAGTCCAGCCACAAAACAGGGGTAGTTTCGGAACGAAAAGGTAAATTATAGGAAGGGTTACAAGGCACAGGGCCGAACTTAGGCGTTCAGGATCAGTCAGGGCCGGTAGTACCGGTCCGGCAACCGGTAGTACCGGTCGTAACCGGTAGTACCGCTCCTGGAGCGGTAGTACCGCTTGAGGGCCTGGAGCTTCCGTCGGAGGCGCCTGTGGCGAGCGGTAGGAGGGGGCGGTAGTACCGCTGTCCGGTAGTACCGGTTGCTGGGCCGGTAGTACCGCTTGCGTCTGGGGCGTGGAGTGGTGCTTCCTGGAGCGTCCGGTATCTGGGGCCGGTAGGACCGCTTGGAGCGGTAGTACAGGTCGGCTCAACCAGTAGTACCGCTTGCGTCTGGCAGCGACTGGTTGCTTCCCCTCCGTTCGTTGGGTCCTTCTCTTCGTACCTGATGATGCACAGTGTATGCGTATGAAGTAGCAAGCCATCCAAGGGTGTGTCGAAGTCACACAAGGAGAGGAGCGAGTTCCCCTTAGCTTGAAGGAGTTTGGCTCGGGCGCGAGTCATGGGTCCACTTGGGGAGCTCGTGGGAGTAGATGTAGTAGCGGTCGTAGGACGGGCTGCATCAACAGGGGTAGTTTAGGGATAAAACTAGGATTTGGACGAGCTAGAGGGGTACATGGGCCGAAGGCCCAGCTGGCGGCGCGCAGGCCCATCGTGCAGGCCGGAGATTCTGGTGTGGGGTCCGGAGACTCCGGTCTAGGCCGGAGACTCCGGTCTGTCTCCGGTGTCGTCTCCGGAGTGGCATTCTGACTGTCCTCGGGCGGTTGCTGGGGTCGGTCCGGAGGTAGGTCTGGAGACTCCGGTGTAGCAGGACCGAAGACTCCGGTGTAGGCCGGAGACTTCGGTGGTTCAGCCGTGGCTTCTTCCGTCTCCTCTTCCAAGCCTCCGCCTTGTCGGGCTTGATGTCCCGGGCTTCCTCTCTTGCCTCCGTACTTGTCGGTGTGAACCTATCATGCATATGTGACGGAGTATGAAGTAGCATACCATTCAATAGGGTAGGAAGTGGGCGCGCATAGAGGAACGAATTCACCTTTGGAGTCCATGACGACTTGGCGTAAGTTGGAGACCATGATGTGGTAACGACCGTAGGTCGGGCTACATCAAATCTCCTGGAGGTTACCGATCCTGCGGGAACACGATCAGCCTGACCAGCGAGGGTCTTAATTCCTACCTGAAATCGAGAACAAGTAAGAACCAATATTGCAATCAAGATATTGCGGATTAAGAGGAAAGCTTTATTGAAAAGGTGGGATCCTGAATCGGTGCGAAGTACAAGAGGCCTCTGCGACGCTCGAGCCTTGGCGAAGTTGCTATGATGGCTAACTTAATGTCTAAACAAAATCCGAGTCTAGGGGGACGGCTATGGGGAGTATTTAAGGGCGAAAAGGTAGGGTTTCGGCCAGCCATGGAAGTGGTGGCCGAATCCAACCCTAGAAGTCCTTTTCCCCTCAAATACGGACTCTAAAAAGTGGCTAATTAAAATCCTGCAAAAATTACATGGGCCTGGCCCAAAATAAAAGGTGTCGCAGCACCATATTAAGCTATGGACGAATTCGTGAAGTATTGATCTTGAATATTTCGTCCAAGCCTTCTTTCTTCATTATGGTGGCCTCAAAGTTCTGAAATCTTCATCCGTGGCCTTCTCTTGGATCATCACACGCTTGCTGCCATCTCCATGCATGGCCATGCTCCAATGCTTGTCCCTCTCATCCATGCTTGGTCCATCATTCCTAACAGTAAGAAATACATCTGATTTAGGCAGCATCATATTCTCATGTATGTGAGGAATAGTTCCAAGAAACGGAAGTACCTGATAGTTAAGTTGTTTGGCACGAGATCTTGTGATGGGTCCTTGTATGTGTGTAGCTGTAGGTACAACGGTTGTATCAATAGAAGGGATGTCCACATCATGCTCCCCTTCTTGAATTAAAGTCGTCCTCGACGCAATCTCATCTTCCTCACCAAAGTAAGGCTTCAAATCTGCAATGTTAAATGTAGGACTAACCGTACCAAAGTCTGCAGGCAACTCAAGTTTATATGCATTATCATTGATTTTCTCTAACACCTTAAAGGGACTAGCAGCACGTGGCATTAACTTAGACTTGCGTAAATCAGGAAAACGATCTTTACGCAAATGTAACCAAACAAGATCGCCAACATCAAACACAACATGCTTTCTCCCTTTATCCCCAGCAAGTTTATACTTAGCATTCATGTGTTCAATGTTATCTTTAGTAGTCTTATGCAAGTTTAATATCATTTCAGCGCGTTGTGTAGCATCCAAATTATGTTGCACCGAAGAAGGTAAAGGCAATAAATCAATAGGTGCACGAGGAACAAAACTATACACAATTTCAAATGGGCACATCTTTGTGGTAGAATGCAATGAACGATTATAAGCAAATTCTATATGAGGTAAACACTCTTCCCACAATTTTAAGTTCTTCTTTAAAACAGCCCGTAACATAGTAGACAAAGTTCTATTTACTACTTCAGTTTGACCATCAGTTTGGGGATGACATGTAGTACTAAACAACAATTTAGTCCCCAACTTAGCCCATAAACATCTCCAAAAGTGACTAAGAAATTTAGTATCACGATCAGAGACAATAGTATTTGGCACACCACCACTCATATAAACCTAATTCCATTCATCTCCTAATTTCATACGTAAATGGGCGGTAGCAGGGGGCGGTAGTACCGCTGACCGGTAGTACCGGTTCCGCCGACCGGTAGTAACGCTTGGACCTGGCAGCTGCCGACATGTCTTCTTCCGTCTCCTCTTCCAAGCCTCCGTCTTGTCGGGCTTGATGTTCCGGGCTTCCTCCCATGCCTCCGTACTTGTCAATGTGAACCTATCATGCATATGTGACGGAGTATGAAGTAGCATACCATTCAATAGGGCAGGAAGGGGGCTCGCATAGAGGAACGGATTCACCTTTGGAGTCCATGACGACTTGGCGTAATTTGGAGACCTTGATGTAGTAACGACCGTAGGTCGGGCTGCATCATCTCCCCCCCTTCAAAAAGAGTCGTCCTCGACTCTACATGTTCATCACAAAGTAGAAGCGGTCAAGAGACCTTCTTGATCCTGGGGTTCACCATATAGTCGTCCTCGGGAAGATTGACTTGACAACACTTCAATGTTCCTTCACCTTCCTTGAAGCCTACAAAGCTCATAACAAAAGCAAAGAAACACTCAAAGCGTAGCCAATTCATGAAGATTGCATGAGTCCTCAAGTAGAAGGAAGTCACCTTAGGGTGTAGAGATGACTCGATGAAGGATAGCCATAGGTAACTTTCTTCGGTTCTTCTTGTCAACATATAGTCCATAGAGGTTGACGTGTATGCATTTGTACCTTCATACAACAAAGACCAAGCAACATATGTTTGTGTGTGATAGAGGAGCATGTGATTTGGGGCATGTCCATTCTTGTTCATAACACGATTAGCACAACTCAAGTATAGCAAACGAAATGCATAAGCAAGGTCAATGTGCATGGAAATCGTTTGAACATCATCCAAATGTGGGAACTCAAAAACTCCATACAACATATAAGTGGGGCATTCAAAGCATTGGGTCCAAATTTCAAACAACATCTTTGATGCAAGAATAGGAGAATTTGGCAAAAACACACAAGGAAGAATGTCCAAAGAAACAAAAGTATTATGTTTGCAAACAAACCAAATGAAAGAGCAAGTGGTCCTTATGTTTGTTGCAACAACAAGACGAGATTCTTGGAAGCTCTCATGACAATACATGCTCTTAATGGAATTGTGGTGGCATACAAAACATCGGAAAGAGAAAATGTTCAACATTTTTGTTGCAACACACAAAGCATCATTATCTAAATGTGAAGAAACATGAATGTCACGAGGGGAGATAATACCATTAACATGCTTGCAATCAAACCATAGGAAAGAGCAATTTGCCAACATGAAAGATGCAAAGCATGCCAAAGGTATCAGAGTTGGGTTCGATCTTGAACTCACTTGTGGGATGCTCTCAAGAGCTCTTTTTGTCAACTCGTGCTCAACCGAGGTTGACATGATAATGCGGGTACCTACACACATCATACACAAAAGGAAGAATGTGTGTGCATGGTAGAGATACACATCATCCATCATGACGTATCTCTTCTTGTGCACATCACCATTAATGTCATTCAAGTATGAAATAGATGCATGGTGAGTATGCAAGTGGGGAACATGCTTATCATGGCAATCATCAAAATCTCCAAAAATTGAGAAAGCTATGGGGGTCATCTCATTATAACGCATATGATCAATATTGTTGCAAGCAAAACAAGTGAAATAGCAAGCATTCATCTTATCGCAAGCAACGGGAGAAATTGAATGACTAGCATGACAAGGCAAGTCCAAAGCAATTGGAGGATACACACAAGATGCATAGCATGGCATGTTTATGACAATGATATCGCAATCAAACAATTCCACATGATCAATAGTATGCAAAGGCAAAGCATCACATGGGAAAGTGGATGAAGCATATGTAATGTGTCACATCCCAAGATTTTCCAAATCTTGTAATGTGAAAATAAATGAATAAAATAAAACTTTGTTTGATTTTCAGGACCAGAAGAAACTTTTTGAATTCAATTGGAACTTCAAACACATTTGAATTAAATAAAACCTAAAGGGATTTAAAAAGATAAACATTTAATAAAAGGAAAAATAAAAACATTTGGAAATACTATTTTGAAACTCTTAAATGAAAAGATTTGTTTTTTAGATGAAATAGAAGTTTATAAATAAAGAGTATTTTATAAAGCCAAATTAAACCATGACCAAGCTTTGGGAATTAAAAACACTTTATTTTAAATAAAATTAGCAAAGGTTTACTTAAATAAATTAATAAGGATTTAATATCCAACTTTATTTAAATAAAAGGTCTTACCAATTTAATTGAAACATCAAAACTTATTAAAATTATTTAAAATAAGATTTCTAAATATTTCATATTCACAAATAAAACCTACTAGAGAGTTTTGGCTTTATTTTAGTTTTCAAAATAAATATCTCAATAAAGAAAATCCAATTTCATTTAATAATGAAAGTCTATTATAATTAATTAATAATGGACTCTAAAATAAAATGTTATTTTGTTTTAAGCAAATTTCCAAGTATTCTATATTTCCCAAATAAAACCTACTGATTTGGTTTTGAAAAATACTTAGGTTTCAAATAAAGATTTTATTAAATAAATCAAACCATATTTGATTAAATGACTATGGTCTATTTTATTTAATTATTAAATAGATCCTAAAAATGAATAAAAATATTATTTTACTTTTGAGATTGGTTACATTGATAAACAGAACCAAAATCTCATTACAATTGTTGAATTGTTTGAATTATTTGAATGCTTGATTAGTTGGATGAAGTTCAAATCAGAAAATAGGAAATAGAAAAAGATAAAACAAAGCAAACAGAAAAAAAAAAATAAGAGTAAAACGACCAGCCCAACTAAGCCCACCCCAGCCTAGTCCAGCCCATCTGCCTCTCCCCCGAACCGTTTTTCCTCACCGCTGAAACAGCCCGCAAAGCCGCTGACTAGTGGACCCCTCCCCCTCACTCCCTCTCACGCTGACAGAGGACCCCGCAGACACGCTGTCTTCTTCTCCACCCGCAGACGACGCCCACTTTTGCCGGCCGTTTGCAGTGAGTTACACCGGTAGCGAATGCGCGTTGTAGAAGCTTTGATTCCTCCAGAGACCACGCACCTTAAAGCGCTCGCCCCTCCTCTCCGTTTTCCCCCTGTCACCCCGCAGAAGCACGCCCCCAGGCTGCCGTATTTCGCCAGACACTCCCCTGTCTCTGACGACCGTTCTCGCCGATTCCGGCCAACACACGCCCCCTCCTGCTTCCTCGAGCACGCAGCTGTGCTCAGCATTCCCTAGAGAACCATTCTGCTGTCGCAGCTCGCTCGCGCGTGCCTCCCAGCGTCGGCAACGTCGACGACCCGCAGCACCGCCGTCTGTCCTCTTCTCCGACGACGTTTACCAGGTGAACCAGACCGCCCCTTCACTTCTCGATCACGCACATAGCATTGTCTTGATCCTGCGCATCTGACCGCGCCTTCATTTTGCCATAGGGAGAACTCCAGCGACGTCCTCGACCTCGACCAGAGCCACCCGCCGCGAGAACCAACTCCGGTGAGGAATTCCGCCCGTTCCCGTGCGCCCCTTGCCACGATGACCACACGACCAGCATCACCTCGTCCTCGCGACCTCGGTGAGCTTGCTCCCTCCCTGTTTCGCTTCCTGCCTCACCAGCGCCGCCGCCAACTGGCCGCTCTGCCGCTCGCCGTTAACATATCGCCGCCAGCTTATGGCCGGGCACTGAGAGCCGTCCGATCCCGATCTGATGGATAGGATAGAATAACTTAAACGCGAAGGGGTACGTGATCTGGGCCATACGATCTTCTTAGATCCGACGGTCTGCACCGTGATCCACCCCGAACCGGTACCGTCCAACCAGAGTGTGCCGCGTGTCACTGTTCTGTTTAAAAACTGATTTGAAAACAGAATATTTTGTGAATTTCAAACCCTTATAACTTTCAAACCACACGTCCAAAAATTACAAATTTTATGTCGTTGGATTCAGGAGAGCAAGCCCTAGCCAACTATGGCCTTAGTTTAGAAAATAGTATATGTTAGTTTGCTTGATTTTGCAGATTCTTTTGTGAGCTTGTTTAGAGTATAAAAATTGTTTAAAATTGATTTTAAGGTTAAAACTTTTGCAAAATGGTTTGATGTGACCTTACTGACCCTAGGAACCAACCCTTGGTGTTAAAAATGATTTTGGTAAAATTTAGATTGGATTACTTGACTTAGCCATTTTCTAGCCAAATAAAAAGAATGGTTTTTGTTATAAAAATGTTTATGGAAAGAAAACCTTAAGAAAATGGTTTGATCAAACCCACTGACCCAAAACACCAAGTTTTGCAAATTAGCAACTCATTTGGTGAACAAATTAATAGTTTGCCTTGATAAAACATTTTTCACCACATGAAATGATGAATGGATTTAAAAATGGTTTATGGATAAAAACCCATTTACTAATGACTTTGCCACTTTGGTGAATGGCAAATTTGGATCTTACAAAGTTTAGAAGCCTAGTGGAGACCATCCTTGCAATAGGACCAAACCTTTGCATGCTTATACATGACTTAGATTCCATTACCTTGTGTGTGTGAAAAATTGTTTGTTTGACTTTGGTTTGGAATGTGAATTGAAATTGTGTCTGCTTGATTGACTTGTAGTGAAGTGTGAGACTAGCAAGATCAAGGAGTGAACCACCATTCTCTACCAAAAAGGCAAGTGATGCTTCATACTTTTTGTCCCATTACTTTCTCTATGCATTAGTGATTTTGCTAAGTAAAACTTGCATGGATTTTGCTAAGTATAAACCTTGCTATAGTAAAACCTAGTAGATGAATCCTTAGTAGGATTTTCCTAAGTTAAGATTCCTATTACTATCAAGCTTAGCCTAGCTAATAGAAACATGGGTGGAAAATATATTCACACTATGGAAAAATCTCTAAGTCTGAGGACTTATGTTTTTGTTTAATAAAACAACTAAGTTAATGAATCCCCTGGGTGGAATGGGCTTGCTTGGTGGTTTTTGGTTGAGTGGTTCACAAGGCCCATGTTTATGGTTGACCTTGTGTATCTCACTTGTGGTATGCCACCCAGGAAAAAAGGGATTTGAGATGTCAAATGTTGAGAAGCTTCAAGTGCAACCACTTGGCAATATGGGCTCTGCCATGATCATATAGGCTGCAAGAACTTAGCCATATGGACAGTGGGTGGTAGTGTTTGATAGGTTGGAGCGCGTCCATTTTGGTCTAAGGGAAGGCTTCTGAAAGATCTTGTCTTGGGAAACCAAGTCTTGTGGGGAAAGTGCACCACCTCTGCAGAGTGTAAAATCTAAGTACTTAGCCATGTCCCTGGTAAAGGACAAATTGAGCATCAAGACATGGAAGCAATCAAGAATCTCATCATTCAAATTTCTAAAGTAAAAACTTGTGGTTTGAACAAGGGTTGTTTGAAATCTTCAATCTTTGGTTAATAGATGCCTTGGAAAGGATCTTCAATCTTTGATTGAGAAAAATGATTTTGTCAAGCAAAAACTTAGTATTTTCAAAATGTTAAGGAAAATCTATTTTGAGCAATGAAAGAATCAACTCCACTTAGCCAAATGCATATAGATGTTAGACTCCACTATACTACCATAGTATCACTTGCCAATACAATTCAAATGTATTGACCCTTTGTGGCTGTAACTTGTATGTTGCAGGTTTGATTGATCTTAGTGAAGATTGATTGTTTAGGATTACAAAGTCTACAACCAACATCTGCCTGTGGCACTTTGAAGATGAAGGACCACTTGGCCATAGTTATTCCGCTGCAATGTAATGTAATAGCCTAATGAGTTATGTTGTGATGTAATAAACTTATGTTATTCCTGGTTATAAAGTTATATTATGACCTTTGTTTCTTGATATTACATCTTAACTGTGGATGCTAGCTATTGATCCAGGGACTAGCATTGTAAAACACAGGAGGAATCTACCTTATTAGGTTGAGACCTCTACAGATGGTATCAGAGCATTGTGTTGCCTGTAGGATTTGTAAACCCTAGGATTGGACAAAAACCCTTAGAAAAATAGGACTTGTATTTGTTCCAAAAACTTATTTACAAAAACACTTGTAAACTCTTCCCTCACCATTTTGGTTTCAACTCTACATCTCTTCTATTTTAACTTGATGGAAAAACCAACCCCATGGCCAAAGACTACACCATGTGTAAGGACTTCTTCAACCTCTCCAACTCTAATGACTTCAACATCTTCAACTCTAATGACTTCAACATCTTCAGCATATTCACCAAGGACTTCCAACATGGATATCACCAAGGACTACAAGTGAAACAAGGAAATCTTGCTTAAGATTTAGAGACTAAGGGAATGCAAAATAAGGAGCCATCAACAACTTTGAAGTATTGTAACCAAGAGTTTATCTCAAGGAACCATGATCTCATACAAGAAGAATCATAAAAGATGGAAGGATCACAAGTGAACCATATAGATGGACCACCATATTTTAGCTAAGACAAAACCACCAACGTATGTGGTGTAACAAAAGTATTTTTGTTCCCTAAGTGTGTACTTGAACTTTGTTGTTTGAGTGAAAAGTTGTTTGTGATTGCATGTACATTGCTTGTGTGAATTGTGATGTGTGTGATTAGAAATAATTCCTTAGAAATATCTTGCCTATTCTAATCTCCCTTCAACCAAAACAGATGACTACTCCAAAAGACTCCAAGGTTGATGACATCAACACCAACCAAGCGGACAGCATGAAAGAGCTCATAGCAACCCAACACCAGTTGAACCAACTGACAGCTCAGTTCATAGCCAACAATAGTGATAAAGATCCAGCACTACAAAGGTTTTTGGAGGAACAATCCCAACTAATGCTTAAGGTGACTAATCAAATGATCAGCATAGAAGAAAACTATCCCAAAAGAGTGTATGACAACAAGGATGACAAGAATGTTATTCTAGATGGAGCCCCAGCTTGCATTATTTGTGGAGACAAGGATCATACTTCCAAGGAGCATGAAGGTCAATGCCCTAATTGTGAAGAAAATCATCCTGTTGGACAATGTTCCACCTCTCAAGCTACTTGTTACCTTTGTGAAGGAAATGACCATGCCCCTATCCAATGCCCCATCTACTCCATGGTGGAACAAAGGAAACAAGAAGGATCCAAGTATGCCAAGAATGTTGATGGCAAAGGTAAAGGACTACTTATACCTCCAAACAAGACAACCCAATTCAAAGGATCAAAGAAACCCAAGAAACCAAGACTAGACATGAACCTTGTGCAATGTCGTAAATGTAAGGAAATGGGACACTATTCCAGTGAGTGCCCAGAGAACAAGAAGAACAAAGAGATTGGCCAAGTAGTGTGCAACAACTGCAGAGAGCTAGGCCACTATGTAGCAACTTGTCCACAAGAGCTACGCGAAGAACTCAAGGACATCCACTGTTTCAACTACAAGGAACCAGGACATTATGCAAGCAACTGTCCAGAAAAGATGAAGAACAAGTTGAACAAGCCTATGGAGAAACTCAACCTTGGCCCATGAGTCAATTATGAAAACAAAGGACACAATGCAAATGTTTGCTTAGAGAAGTTTTTCCAGGATCCCAAGAAGGACAATATGTAATTTTTGTTTGAAATTTTTAAGGGTGGTAGTACCCTAGTTGTTTTGAACTTGCTTGTAACCCAGCCTCCCCAAATCTCGGGACGAGATTTATTTTAA
Source organism: Avena atlantica (assembly GCA_910589765.1). Classification (NCBI taxonomy): domain Eukaryota; kingdom Viridiplantae; phylum Streptophyta; class Magnoliopsida; order Poales; family Poaceae; genus Avena; species Avena atlantica. The sequence continues at coordinate 146,473 of CAJUWN010001287.1, read as the reverse complement.
GGGTGGTAGCCTGTCACATCCCAAGATTTTCCAAATCTTGTAATGTGAAAATAAATGAATAAAATAAAACTTTGTTTGATTTTCAGGACCAGAAGAAACTTTTTGAATTCAATTGGAACTTCAAACACATTTGAATTAAATAAAACCTAAAGGGATTTAAAAAGATAAACATTTAATAAAAGGAAAAATAAAAACATTTGGAAATACTATTTTGAAACTCTTAAATGAAAAGATTTGTTTTTCAAATGAAATAGAAGTTAATAAATAAAGAGTATTTTATAAAGCCAAATTAAACCATGACCAAGCTTTGGGAATTAAAAACATTTTATTTTAAATAAAATTAGCAAAGGTTTACTTAAATAAATTAATAAGGATTTAATATCCAACTTTATTTAAATAAAAGGTCTTACAAAATTTAATTGAAACATCAAAACTTATTAAAATTATTTAAAATAAGATTTCTAAATATTTGATATTCACAAATAAAACCTACTAGAGAGTTTTGGCTTTATTTTAGTTTTCAAAATAAATATCTCAATAAAGCAAATCCTATTTGATTTAATAATGAAAGTCTATTATAATTAATTAATAATGGACTCTAAAATAAAATGTTATTTTGTTTTAAGCAAATTTCCAAGTATTCTATATTTCCCAAATAAAACCTACTGATTTGGTTTTGAAAAATACTTAGGTTTCAAATAAAGATTTTATTAAATAAATCAAACCATATTTGATTAAATGACTATGGTCTATTTTATTTAATTATTAAATAGATCCTAAAAATGAATAAAAATATTATTTTACTTTTGAGATTGGTTACATTGCTAAACAGAACCAAAATCTCATTACAATTGTTGAATTGTTTGAATTATTTGAATGCTTGATTAGTTGGATGAAGTTCAAATCAGAAAATAGGAAATAGAAAAAGATAAAACAAAGCAAACAGAAAAAAAATAAGAGTAAAACGACCAGCCCAACTAAGCCCACCCCAGCCCAGTCCAGCCCATCTGCCTCTCCCCCGAACCGTTTTTCCTCACCGCTGAACAGCCCGCAAAGCCGCTGACTAGTGGACCCCTCCCCCTCACTCCCTCTCACGCTGACAGAGGACCCCGTAGACACGCTGTCTTCTTCTCCACCCGCAGACGACGCCCACCCTCGCCGGCCGTTTGCAGTGAGTTACACCGGTAGTGAATGCGCGTTGAACAAGCTTTGATTCCTCCAGAGACCACGCACCTTAAAGCGCTCGCCCCTCCTCTCCGTTTTCCCCCTGTCACCCCGCAGAAGCACGCCCCCAGGCTGCCGTATTTCTCCAGACACTCCCCTGTCTCCGACGACCGTTCTCGCCGATTCCGGCCAACACACGCCCCCTCCTGCTTCCTCGAGCACGCAGCTGTGCTCAGCATTCCCCAGAGAACCATTCTGCTGTCGCAGCTCGCTCGCGCATGCCTCCCAGCATCGGGAACGTCGACGACCTGCAGCACCGCCGTCTGTCCTCTTCTTCGACGACGTTTACCAGGTGAACCAGACCGCCCCTTCACTTCTCGATCACGCACATAGCATTGTCTTGATCCTGCGCATCTGACCGCGCCTTCATTTTGCCATAGGGCGAACTCCAGCGACGTCCTCGACCTCGACCAGAGCCACCCGCCGCGAGAACCAACTCCGGTGAGGAATTCCGCCCGTTCCCGTGCGCCCCTTGCCACGATGACCACACGACCAGCATCACCTCGTCCTCGCGACCTCGGTGAGCTTGCTCCCTCCCTGTTTCGCTTCCTTCCTCACCAGCGCCGCCGCCAACTGGCCGCTCCGCCGCTCGCCGTTAACATATCGCCGCCAGCTTATGGCCGGGCACTGAGAGCCGTCCGATCCCGATCTGATGGATAGGATAGAATAACTTAAACGCGAAGGGGTACGTGATCTGGGCCATACGATCTTCTTAGATCCGACGGTCTGCACCGTGATCCACCCCGAACCGGTACCGTCCAACCAGAGTGTGCCGCGTGTCACTGTTCTGTTTAAAAACTGATTTGAAAACAGAATATTTTGTGAATTTCAAACCCTTATAACTTTCAAACCACACGTCCAAAAATTACAAATTTTATGTCGTTGGATTCAAGAGAGCAAGCCCTAGCCAACTGTGGCCTTAGTTTAGAAAATATTATATGTTAGTTTGCTTGATTTTGCAGATTCTTTTGTGAGCTTGTTTAGAGTATAAAAATTGTTTAAAATTGATTTTGAAGTTAAAACTTTTGCAAAATGGTTTGATGTGACCTTACTGACCCTAGGAACCAACCCTTGGTGTTAAAAATGATTTTGGTAAAATTTAGATTGGATTACTTGACTTAGCCATTTTCTAGCCAAATAAAAAGAATGGTTTTTGTTATAAAAATGTTTATGGAAAGAAAACCTTAAGAAAATGGTTTGATCAAACCCACTGACCCAAAACACCAAGTTTTGCAAATTAGCAACTCATTTGGTGAACAAATTAATAGTTTGCCTTGATAAAACATTTTTCACCACATGAAATGATGAATGGATTTAAAAATGGTTTATGGATAAAAACCCATTTACTAATGACTTTGCCACTTTGGTGAATGGCAAATTTGGATCTTACAAAGTTTAGAAGCCTAATGGAGACCATCCTTGCAATAGGACCAAACCTTTGCATGCTTATACATGACTTAGATTCCATTACCTTGTGTGTGTGAAAAATTGTTTGTTTGACTTTGGTTTGGAATGTGAATTGAAATTGTGTCTGCTTGATTGACTTGTAGTGAAGTGTGAGACTAGCAAGATCAAGGAGTGAACCACCATTCTCTACCAAAAAGGCAAGTGATGCTTCATACTTTTTGTCCCATTACTTTCTCTATGCATTAGTGATTTTGCTAAGTAAAACTTGCATGGATTTTGCTAAGTATAAACCTTGCTATAGTAAAACCTAGTAGATGAATCCTTAGTAGGATTTTCCTAAGTTAAGATTCCTATTACTATCAAGCTTAGCCTAGCTAATAGAAACATGGGTGGAAAATATATTCACACTATGGAAAAATCTCTAAGTCTGAGGACTTATGTTTTTGTTTAATAAAACAACTAAGTTAATGAATCCCCTGGGTGGAATGGGCTTGCTTGGTGGTTTTTGGTTGAGTGGTTCACAAGGCCCATGTTTATGGTTGACCTTGTGTATCTCACTTGTGGTATGCCACCCAGGAACAAAGGGATTTGAGATGTCAAATGTTGAGAAGCTTCAAGTGCAACCACTTGGCAATATGGGCTCTGCCATGATCATATAGGCTGCAAGAACTTAGCCATATGGACAGTGGGTGGTAGTGTTTGATAGGTTGGAGCGCGTCCATTTTGGTCTAAGGGAAGGCTTCTGAAAGATCTTGTCTTGGGAAACCAAGTCTTGTGGGGAAAGTGCACCACCTCTGCAGAGTGTAAAATCTAAGTACTTAGCCATGTCCCTGGTAAAGGACAAATTGAGCATCAAGACATGGAAGCAATCAAGAATCTCATCATTCAAATTTCTAAAGTAAAAACTTGTGGTTTGAACAAGGGTTGTTTGAAATCTTCAATCTTTGGTTGATAGATGCCTTGGAAAGGATCTTCAATCTTTGATTGAGAAAAATGATTTTGTCAAGCAAAAACTTAGTATTTTCAAAATGTTAAGGAAAATCTATTTTGAGCAATGAAAGCATCAACTCCACTTAGCCAAATGCATATAGATGTTAGACTCCACTATACTACCATAGTATCACTTGCCAATACAATTCAAATGTATTGACCCTTTGTGGCTGTAACTTGTATGTTGCAGGTTTGATTGATCTTAGTGAAGATTGATTGTTTAGGATTACAAAGTCTACAACCAACATCTGCCTGTGGCACTTTGAAGATGAAGGACCACTTGACCATAGTTATTCCGCTGTAATGTAATGTAATAGCCTAATGAGTTATGTTGTGATGTAATAAACTTATGTTATTCATGGTTATAAAGTTATATTATGACATTTGTTTCTTGATATTACATCTTAACTGTGGATGCTAGCTATTGATCCAGGGACTAGCATTGTAAAACACAGGAGGAATCTACCTTATTAGGTTGAGACCTCTACATAATGTCACAAGTATCATCCATAGCATGCATATCCTCACAATTCATCATGTCCACTAGTGGGATCATGGCATCATCAACACCCTTATTGTTACCTTGGTCATACCTCTCATATGAAGTGGGTGTTGTGGAAGTAGTGGCCTCCTTGTGGACGACTTTGTCTTCTTGATGTAGCCATGGTATAGCATCATCTTCGTGCACCATGTACATCTTCTCCAATTGAGGCATCATTGCTTCATGGCTTGGCGCTTCTTCATCCATGGAACCTAGCATAACACAAGAGAACACACTAGAGGTAGAGGGTAAGTTGTTAGAAATCGAAATGGTCTCACTTGACCTATCAACTACCACTCTCAACTCACTAGGAGTATCGCTCATGCCCTCCAAGTGGAAGCACTCAATCTCACATAAGGTGGAGTCACTCATCTCAATCTTGTTCTCACTCAAGTGGGCTAAGTGGCTCTCATACTCACATGGGATTGGTACCACATCATCACTCAAGCATATGGGGGTAGGCTCGGTTTCCTCAACTCCATGCGCCTCCTTTGGTGAAGGGATAATCCCATTCTCACCATTCTTGACCTTGTCGCCTCCAAGGTTGGATGCCATAAGATGGGCATCATTGCTCTCCTCCATGGTCGAAGGGAAAATCCCATGCTCGACCGTCTTGTGGCCATCTCGTAGTAGTGGTGGAGGTAGGCTCATGCTATCCAACTTGGCGAAGTAGATGTCTACATTTTCCTCGTTGGCGAGGTCGTGGAAGTCAAGCGTAGGCATTGAAGCTTGATGGCGTGGACGAAGGCTTGCTCTTGGTGCCATTGTGGTGGTGGCACTAGTAGTTGAAGGTGCCTTGTGACGGTGTCGACGGAGGTCATTGGTGTCGTGGGAATGGTCACGGCAGATGCTGCAATCGGCAGCGGGTAGTAGAACGAGGGGCAAGGGCGGCCAGCCATCTGCGGTGCGAGATGAGGGCAAAGACACAGGGTTTTACCCAGGTTCGGCCCCCGGAGGGTAAAGACCTACTCCTGCTAGATTGTATTATGGAGGTGTTACAATGGGCGAGCTCGGCGGCTAGGCGGCGAGTCACTGGGGTGTATGAGGGAACGTGTCTCTACTCACCCTATAGGGAGGTTTATATAGGCTCACCTCCCCTAGGGTTTACATATCTCAACCGATTCGGTTAAAACTTCAGTAGTCGTTTAACCTAGTCCGACTGGGCCTATCTACTTGCCTGGGCCTTCAGCTTCCAGTCGCTCGGTACCTTGCTAGGCTTCAATCCACTCGCCGTTCTGCAGGCCCACTCGCCAGCTCACGGGCCAGTCGGAAACGTCCTGCTGGGTATACCCCAGTAGGCATATCCCCATCAGTAGTCCCCGAGGCCGTCGTCGATTAGGCATAAGTGGCTGCTGGCAGTTGGAGTATACGGCTTCAGAGTAGGCATCCAGTCGAATCGTCGGCGGGCTCCTGTATAAAGGAGGAAATCCGGTGAACCAAGTCGCGGCTTTGGCGAGTCGAGTCGGCGAGACGTGGTCATAGTGATTGACCTGGCGAGCCGAGTGGCTGGAGTTGGACCGTCAGGCACGGTCAAACTAGCCGTTGGGGTAATCCAACGGTAACTTTCGGCGTAATCATCGCGCGGTAACAGCCTCCTGACTTGGCGGGTAACTCCCGCTATATAAGAGGAATGGCAGGCAATCGTAGAGCCAACTGCTCAGCACTTCTTCCGAGTGCGCGCATTTTCCTTCCTTCGCTCCGCGATCCAGTCGACCCGAAATCCTCCGATCTCCAACCAACGTCTCGGCCATGGCCCTTTCCACCGAGCCGTGGGGTAGGTCCAAGTGCACGAGGGCGCAACTGGCCTCTTTCGAGGAGGCCGGGATCCTGCGAGCCGGCTGTTGGCGTATCCCCGCAGCCGGAGAAACGACCCCAAACCCGCGAGAGAGGGAATTCGTCTGTTTCACCAGTCATCTCGAGCGGGGGCTAGGGTTTCCCACGTCCTTGTTCTTCCGGCGCTTTTGCACCTACTACGGGATCCAGCATTCAGATCTGGGTCCCCACAGCATCGAGCAGCTCGCCATCTTCGTGGCCTTCTGCGAATGCTACTTGGGCTGCCGGCCCTACTTTTCCTTGTGGCAAGATCTGTTCCACGGACGGATCAGCCGCGAGGAGGCAGGCGGCCCAATGCTAGCCGCGGGCGGCTTGACGTTCCAGCTCAAGTCCAAAGCCTCTTTCTTTGATCTGATGCTACCCGCCAAGGCAGCGAGCGACTGGAAGAAGTCGTGGTTCTACGTGACCGAGGCGACCCCGGAGGGCGAGGTGGCGATCCCGCGGTACTCCGCTAGTCGTTCCGAGCCGCGCAATCTCCAAGTCGGCAAGCTCCCCAACGACCAGCGGATGGTCGTTGATGAGATGCTCCAGACCATCCGTGGTCTGAAAAAGAAGGGCCTTCAACCGATAAACTTGTACAATTGCTGGCTTGGGCGGCGGCTCGTTCCACTCGCCCAGCGCGACCACTACATGTACCAGTACACGGGCCGGGGAGACTCGACAAAGGCCTGCCTCGACGAGTGGAAGCTGGAGGATTATCTCCCAGCGTTGAAGAAGATTACCCAGGCGGTATACCTGGATGCGCAGGCTGGGGTCGCCCCCTACACCGCGAAGCGTCCAGCTCCAACGGTAATTTCTTTACCTTGCTCGCAGTCGCAGTATATGCAGTCGCGGTAATTCTGATTCAGTTTTGTATTCGTCGTAGCTATTCCAAGTGGTGGAAGGGTGGCTCCCACCTTCGGATGATGAGAGCTCGGGCCCATCCGCCCAGGACATAGGCGAATCACCGCCTACCAAGGGCAACGAGGACGACGAGGACGAGTCCGAAGAGGAGGTCGCCCCGCTGGTCCGAAAGACCCGCGGGCAACGACAGCGCGAGATCGAGGCAAGCAGAAGCCTCGAACGTCATGACGACGACGACGAGCTCCTGGAGACCACCTCGCGCCGTCAAGCCACTCCGTCAAAGAAAAAGAAGAAGGAAAGGGAGGCGAGGCCCCCCCCCCCCCCGAAAAAGAAGACGAGGCCGTCGAAGACGGCCTCGCCGTCGCACTCGGCGAGCAGCTCAGACGCTCCCAGCCCAGCTGGCGACGGCGCGCCACCAGCGACAGCCGCGCTGGACGCGGCGACCGTGGAAGTTCCGCTGGCTTCAATGCCTCCGCCATTCGCCCCAGTCTCTGGGCTGGGGGAGGCTCCGGCTGCGGCGGCTTCGCCTCGCAAGGAGGCTCCGGCTGCGGCGGCTTCGCCCCGCACGGAGGCTCCCGCCGAGGATATCCCAGAGGCGCCAGCTGTGGCCTCAACGACGAAGAAGCCTTCCGTGTCTTGGGCACGCGACGTCCTGGAGTTGGGGCTCAGTCGCCGTCTGGGCCCTGAGCTGGAAAAACCGGCCGGCCTCCGTATGGGACTGCGTTTCATCCCAGTCGCCAAGTGAGTGCGCTCACCCCTCCTTATTTTCCATAACTATTTCGATTGTCTTTTGTTGACTCGATTGATGCGCAGGACCGAAGTGAAAAGGATGGGCCATCCGACCGTGGCTAAGGTGCCACCCGTCATTAGCGAGGAGGACCCTTCCCGCAAGAGGAAGGCGGACGAGGTCGTCGCCTCGGCGGATGGCAGCAAGAAGGCCAAGGGTGATGACGTCGTCACGATTTCTGACGACACGGCGGTCGCGCCGGCCGGGCCCGCGGTGGAGGCAGCCGCGTCTACGAAGGAGGGCGCTTCCTTGCCTGGAACGGCGGAGGCGACCTCCCTTCGAGCGGGTGCCTCTATCGCTACCTTCCCCCGCTTCGTGACCAAGGCGGCCACGGCGAGTGGGGCTGCGCCCTCGAGCCACGCTCCTGGGACCGCCGATGCTGAAGTCGACCAACGTCGTGGGCACACGCCAGCGTTACTCGCGTCCGTAGACGCGATACAACTCCATGGCATGCTTGGCGCGGCCATCCAGGTACATCCAGTCCCCGAGGATCAGGTCGATGCTTTGCAGCGGCTTGATTCTTATAATTTCTCGTCTTTTTATTTTCGCATCCATTCCCCGAGTGCGCACGTGCTAAATTTTAGCGGGTGGGCACTTAGGAATTTCTTGATCGCCAGTCCCCGAGTGCGCACTCGCTGAATTTCAGCGGGTGGGCACTTAAGAATTTCTGTTGACTAACTTTTTCGGTGATGTGCAGGGTCTACAGCTTGAGTCGGCGGACCGATTGGCCGCGAAACAGCGCGCGGAGAGGGAGCTGGCCCTCGTCCAGGAGGCAAACAAAGTGCTTCAGGCTGTTTCTGCGAAGGCAGAGGAAGCCCGCCAGGGTCTTGTCCCCGCTGGTGAGTTGGTGGCGACGCGATCTGCTCTGGGTGCCGCTGAACAGCGGATCGCCGACCTCGAGCGCGAACTGCGAGAGGCGAGAGAAGAAGCGAGCTCGGGGGACGGGCGAGCTAAGGACGCCATTGCGGCCGCTGAGGAGGATCGCAAGGTGTCGGAGGTCCTTATTGCTGGGCTTTAGGACGACCACACGTCGCTTCAGTGCTTCATCACGGGACTCGCCCGCCCGTTGCTTGGTGAGTGCATCTTCCCTTTCTAATAGTTGTGGTTTTTGTGGTGTCCGTCGTACTTATCATTGTCTTATACTCACAGGTCGCATAATTGATAGCGAAAGAGAGGCGAGCTCGCTCGACGCGAGGCAGTGCGTAAGCATGCTCGTCGATTCGGCGACGTTGTCGGCCACGTGCATCCGTGCCTACCTCCAAGAAATATCGCCCACGGAGGTGATTCCCAGCGACCTCGTTGAGGTGTGGAAGTATTTGGAGAAGGCGCCCGCGGTCGTTGAGTTCATGACGCAGTCGGCGTTTCGGCGTGGAGTGTCGACGGCACTGAGCCTTGGACTCGCCCACTTCCCCGAAGATTTCGACGTGGATGATGTGACGAGTGGGTATCCATCGTCGACTGGCGCGGTGGAGCTGTACGAGGTCCTCAAGTTGCAAGAACATGCCGCCACGTACTCGGAACGTGTCTGGGAAATGGGCGACCTCCTGCCGTACCAGGAGACGGTTGTCGCGCCGAACGACCCCGAGCCGCCGCATCGTGACTTCAAGGTTGAGCAGCCTTTTCGCGCGGCGATGGCGGGTGAACTGACGACGTATCCATCAAACCCATACACGGCGTTCATCCGCAATCGCCGGGATGCTGGCGAGTCATCATCGAAGCCTGCAGAGTAGGGTAGTTTGCCTTGTGGAGTTAGCGGCAGTTCTGCCACGCGGGCATATTTTGTAACATAAAACAATGCAATATGCAATTGAATGAGACGTCGTGTCTATTTTGGTATTTGTTTGTGTGCTTTTGATTGATGTTGAACGAGTCCCCGAGCGCGTCCGCCCTTTTGTGGGGTTTATCTCATGTATGATGTATGTGTTGTTGTTATGTGTTTTGATGTTTTAGTCGACTCGCCCGAGCTCGAAGAGCCAGTCGCTAGGCGACTCCCTTGAGTGCTCTATACTTTACCGTTTTCCCGTGCGCGAACGAGGTCGGGTGGCCGAGTCCCCGAGCGTGGTACTTGGTAGTTCTAGGCACGACTCGAGGGTGGTTGAGGACTTAGCGCGTTGTTGTGAGCGCGTCACTCCTGCCTGGCCCGTGGGGTCAGTCGCGTGGCGAGTCCTGGGCATGCTCTCTTACTTGGCGTTTTCCCTGACCGCTCGCGACGAACTGGTCTTCAGTCCCCGAGCGTGGTACTTAGCCGTTCGAGTCGCTATGCCGAGGATGCGGAGGACCAAGGTCGCTGTGAGAAGCAGTCGAGCTAGGCGACTCCAGTGGGGCTCCGGGTTGGCGTTATTCGTGGACGATGCAAGACCTGAAGTGATTCAGTGCTCTTACACCGCACTACTTAGCCGTGCCGATCGCTGTACCAAAGGTTGACTTCTGCATTTAGCATCACGCTGTTTTTACGAGTGCGAGTGGCACAAGTCATGGAGAGTAGGCGCAATTTGCGGTAACCGTTTCTTTTATTTCATAGCGACTGGAGAGTACATGTGTGGGGTTCTAGGAGTAGAACTTCCGGAGGAGGTTTATATTCCATGGTCGCTTGACGTCGAGTTCACCGTCCCCGCGGACGTCGATGAGGTAGTAGGCGTCGTTGCCGAGTACGCGCCCGATAGCGAATGGGCCTTCCCACGGAGGGGAAAGCTTGTGCATGCCCTTCTTGTCCTGGATGAGGCGTAACACTAGGTCGCCTTCCTGGAAGGTGCGATGATGTGGACATCCCTACTATTGATACAACCGTTGTACCTACAGCAACACACATACAAGGACCCATCACAAGATCCCGTGCCAAACAACTTAACTATCAGGTACTTTCGTTTCTTGGAACTATTCCTTACATACATGAGAATATGATGCTGCCTAAATCAGATACATTTCTTACTCTTAGGAATGAAGGACCAAGCATGGATGAGAGGGACAAGCATTGGAGCATGGCCATGCATGGAGATGGCAGCAAGCATGTGATGATCCAAGAGAAGGCCACGCATGAAGATTTCAGAACTTTGAGGCCACCATAATGAAGAAAGAGGGGCTTGGACGAAATATTCAAGATCAATACTTTACGAATTCGTCCATAGCATAATATGGTGCTGCGACACCTTTATTTTGGGCCAGGCCCATGTAATTTTCGCAGGATTTTAATTAGCCACTTTTTAGAGTCCGTATTTGAGGGGAAAAGGACTTTTAGGGTTGGATTCGGCCACCACTTCCTTGGCTGGCCGAAACCCCACCTTTTCGCCCTTAAATACACCCCATAGCCGAACCTCTAGACTCGGATTTTGTTTAGACATTAAGTTAGCCATAGTCGCAACTTCGCCAAGGCTCGAGCGTCGCAGAGGCCTCTTGTACTTCGCACCTATTCAGGATCCCACCTCTTTCAATAAAGCTTTCCTCTTAATCCGCAATATCTTGATTGCAATATTGGTTCTTACTTGTTCTCGATTTCAGGTAGGAATTAAGACCCTCGCTGGTCAGGCTGATCGTGTTCACGCAGGATCGGTAACCTCCAGGAGATTGGCCTAGCGATTGCATTGGCGCTCGTGCTCGCACGTGTAGTCGGATCGTCAAGTCCGAACTCCACCAAATCGATTATCGCCATCTCATCGAAAGATCGGACACCTTTGCCCTATCAAGTGGTATCAGATTTCAGGTTGCTCGGTGAGATTTTACTGTTTTTCATAGATTAGATCTGTTTTTACCTATAACCCACGAAAAAGCCAAAAACACAGTTAGAGTTTAGATCCATCCCATAACCAATCTACGCCTCGCATTATCTTTTCAGTTTTTGCATTGTTGAATTTGTGTCTACATCGTCGCGTCGAGTTGCTGGTCTTAGTGTCTCGTCCCTTAGAGTTTCGAGTTCTAATCATACTAGTCACCGCCACACTCGCCGATCACCGCCACCATATTCCGCCGCCATATACCCTGCCACCATAAACCCTAACACTCCGCCACCGCCTCCCTAGCGCGACACGGATCCGATCACCTTTCCCTGCCGCGGCACGAGTCCGAGTTGAGTCCTTATTTCCTAGTTATTTCTTTTGACTTTCCTTCTTTGTTGTTTCCGTGTTCCGCTAAAGTCCGTGTCGAGCTAAGAGTCCGGTCGTAAGTCCAGAAGGAGAGCAAAAAAAAAAAAAAAAAAAAAAAAAAAAAAAAAAAAAAAAAAAAAAAAAAAAAAAAAAAAAAAAAAAAAGAGTCTGGAACCGCCTCCGAAAAAATTTTCTGGCTATACTGGTTTTCGGCTTTGGGGATCACTTTTCTCCATCGGCCGTTATAGCGATATTTTTTTGGCGCCTGCGCGCTTTCCGGAACAAAATAAAAAATTTCGAAAAAAATTTTGGGGGCTAACCTCTTTTTAGACCCCGTGGATCAGTTCTAGACACTCGCCATCCTAGTCATTTTCTGCATCTCGGATCGCTTTTCAGGGTGCTATATCATCATACAGTGCTTGTTGTGTCGCGTCGTGACATCGTTGGTGATCTAGGCTCGCGTCTCTAGTACGGTCTAGCCTAGGACCAGCACAGTACCGTCGTTGAGCATTCTTTCAACTTTTGCATTGCTGTTTTGATAATTGCTAACCCCTTTGCTAAGCCTTCCCAGAGCTCCACAGATACTCTCCACGTGCGGTGTTTCGACTCCTGGTAATCGCTTGGTTCAATCTCTGGACCCACTGATCCTCGTGGTTGCACATCGCCTTTTCCTGCTGTTTGGTAAGAACTTGTAAGAGCTTCGTATATTGCTTGACGGATTACGCGTGACTTCCACCATATTCCTGTCGTATATACCTGTGCTTTTTAAGGACTAACCATGACAGATACTTCGCGAAACCCTGCCACCATGACGAACGAAGAGCTACATGCCCACTTCTCCGCGCTCCTGGTCAGTCGCGCTGAAGACGTGGATACGCGCCTAGGGGAGTTTGACACCAAGCTCACCAACGCCGTGGACAAGATCGATGGACTCGAGAAATCCTTCAGCGCCAAGCTTGACGTTCGGTTCAAGGAGCTTCTGAACCGATTGCCCGCACCCGCACCGGCACCCACACATGGCGCACGGCGCGTTCCGATCACGGGTCGGACTGCTGGTTCGGCTCCCGCCGCACCCCCGGCGGCTCCTGCTGCGACTGACGTTCCTCAGTCTTCCGCGGCTGCTGCTGCGACATTGGGGACAGACGACGGGTACTACTACGACCCCGACGACGACGATCTGTTTGACGAGGAGGTTGAACAACCTCCACAGGTACCTGCTGGTCGCCCCCGACATTACTACCGCAACGCTCGCCCACCGGTACGTAATGATGATGATCATGTTGCAAAGCTTAAATTAAATATTCCATCTTTTGAGGGTAAATATAATCCTGATGCATATCTTACATGGGAGATGGAAGTAGAACAACGTTTTGCATGCTTAAAATATCCTGAGAATATGCGTGTTAGTGCTGCTACATGTGAATTTACTAAATTTGCTTCCCTTTGGTGGTCTGAGTATTGTCGTTTAAATCCTACTACTATTCCTAGTACTTGGACTGCTTTAAAAACTGCTATGCGTGTACGTTTTGTACCTCCCACTTATCAACGTGATTTACTAAAGAATCTGACACGCTTAGAGCAAGGGAAAAATTCTGTAGAAGAGTATTATCAGGAATTGCAAACGGGGATGGTTAGGTGTGGTCTTGTTGAATCTAATGAACAAATGCTTGCACGTTTCTTTGGTGGATTAAACAAGGACATTCAGCACATATTAGATTATAAGGAATATAATTCTATCACTCGTTTGTTTCATCTTGCTTGCAAAGCTGAACGTGAAGTGCAGGATCGCCAAACACCATGGAGGAGGACTAATAATTCTGCAGGTCGCACATCCACTTGGACATCCCGACAATCAGCGCCTCCTCGTGATTCGCCTCCAGCTACTACTACATCCAAGGCCACCACAAGATTTCCAGCTGCTCCTCCACCATCATCCAATGCTCCTGCTCGTAGTGCATCTTCTATGGCTTCCACGGGTAAGACAAAGGATATACAATGCCGCAAGTGCTGGGGTTTTGGTCATATTGAGAGACAGTGCACAACACAACGTGTGATGATGGTGCGAGAAGATGGTGAATACGATTCAGCGAGTGACTTCGATGAAGATACACTAGCCCTTATTTCTGCTCGAGATGGAGACAATTCTGATGATGATGAAGAGCCACAGGTAATGGGAGCTGAAGCTGCTGATCAATACAAGAGTTTAATTACACAACGTGTGTTGAGTGTGCAATTGAGCAAATCTGAGCAAGATCAACGCCACAACCTATTCCAAACACGTGGTGTTGTCAAGGAACGAGCTATACGGATCATCATTGATGGAGGGAGTTGTAATAATCTGGCCAGTGTTGACATGGTAGAGAAGCTTGCGCTTCCAACAAGACAACGCCCACATTCATACTACATCCAATGGTTTGAGAGTTCTCGCAAGATCAAGGTAACAAGAACGGTACGCGTGCATTTTACTATTGGTACATATTCTGATTTTGTTGATTGTGATGTTGTACCTATGCAAGCTTGTTCTTTGTTACTTGGTAGACCATGGCAATTTGATAGAGAATCTGTTCATAATGGCAAAACTAATCACTATTCTCTTATACATGATGGAAAGAAAATTGGTTTAAAACCTATGACTCCCGAACAGATTTTAAAAGATGATCTTGCTAGAGCTAGTAGAGCTAAAACCGAGGAGAAAAATAAAAGTGAGAATCAGATTGTTGCTGCAGATTTTATACCACCAAAGAACACTAAATCTGATTCTACACATGCTACTGAAATTCGTTTGAAGAGTCCATGTATGCTTGCAAATAAAATTGATATTGCTGAACTAGATGTAACCAATACTCAATGTTATGCAATTGTCTGCAAAGAGGTTTTGTTTTCATTTGAGGATATGCCTCCTTCTTTGCCACCCGCTGTTGCTAACCTTTTGCAGGAATATGAGGACGTCTTTCCCGCTGAGTTGCCACCAGGACTACCTCCTATTAGAGGAATTGAGCATCAAATTGATCTAATTCCTGGTGCCACGTTGCCCAACCGCGCGCCATATAGAACCAATCCAGAGGAGACAAAGGAGATACAACGCCAAATTCAGGAACTACTCGACAGAGATCATATTCGTGAGTCCCTTAGCCCTTGTGCTGTTCCTATTATTTTGGTACCTAAGAAAGATGGTTCTTCGCGCATGTGTACTGATTGTAGAGCTATCAATAATATTACTATTCGATATCGTCATCCTATTCCACGTTTAGATGACATGCTTGATGAATTGAGTGGCTCTACCATGTTTTCTAAAGTTGATTTGCGTAGTGGTTACCACCAGATTCGTATGAAATTAGGAGATGAATGGAAAACAGCATTTAAAACTAAGTTCGGTTTATATGAGTGGTTAGTAATGCCTTTTGGTTTAACTAATGCACCTAGCACTTTCATGCGATTAATGAACGAAGTTTTACGTGCTTTCATTGGACGTTTTGTGGTAGTCTACTTTGATGATATTCTGATTTATAGCAAATCTTTAGAGGAACATTTGGATCATTTACGTGCTGTTTTCAATGCTTTACGTGATGCACGTTTGTTTGGTAACCTTGAGAAGTGCACCTTTTGCACCAATCGAGTTGCGTTTCTTGGCTATGTTGTTACATCACAGGGTATTGAAGTGGATCCAGCCAAGATTGAAGCTATTGAGAATTGGCCGCAGCCCAAGACGGTCACACAAGTGAGGAGTTTTCTTGGCCTCGCTGGTTTTTATAGGCGCTTTGTTAAAGACTTTGGATCAATTGCCGCGCCGCTGAATGAGCTTACCAAGAAGGATGTGCCTTTTGTTTGGGGCGATGCACAACAACAGGCCTTCGTCATATTGAAAGATAAGCTAACACATGCTCCCTTACTCCAACTTCCTGATTTTACTAAGACTTTTGAGCTTGAATGTGATGCTAGTGGAATTGGTTTGGGAGGGGTGTTATTACAAGAGGGAAAACCTGTTGCATATTTTAGTGAGAAATTGAGTGGGGCTAGTCTGAACTATTCTACTTATGATAAAGAATTATATGCGTTGGTTCGGACATTAGAAACTTGGCAACATTATCTATGGCCCAAGGAATTTGTTATTCATTCTGATCATGAATCTTTGAAGCATATTCGTAGTCAAGCTAAGTTGAATCGTCGTCATGCAAAGTGGGTTGAATTTATTGAGTCTTTTCCTTATGTTATCAAACACAAAAGGGTAAAGATAATATTATTGCTGATGCTTTGTCACGCCGTTATGCTTTGTTATCTCAACTTGACTTCAAAATATTTGGATTGGAAACTATTAAGGAACAATATGTGCATGATGCTGAATTTAAAGATGTGTTGCAGAATTGTAGAGATGGTAGAACTTGGAACAAGTTCGTCTTCAATGATGGATTTGTGTTCCGTGCTAACAAACTATGCATTCCAGATAGCTCTGTTCGTCTTTTGTTGTTACAGGAGGCGCATGGAGGAGGATTGATGGGACACTTTGGTGTCAAGAAGACGGAGGATGTTCTTGCTGCACACTTCTTTTGGCCACGTATGCGTCGAGATGTTGAGAGATTTGTGGCACGCTGCACTACTTGTCAAAAAGCTAAGTCTCGCCTTAATCCACATGGTTTATATATGCCTCTTCCTGTTCCTAGTGTTCCTTGGGAGGATATTTCTATGGACTTTGTTTTGGGATTGCCACGAACACAGAAGGGGAGGGATAGTATTTTTTGTTGTTGTGGATCGGTTTTCTAAGATGGCACACTTTATTCCTTGTCATAAAACGGATGATGCTGCGCATATTGCTGATTTGTTCTTTCGTGAAATTGTTCGTTTGCATGGTGTGCCAAATACTATTGTCTCTGATCGTGATACTAAATTTCTTAGCCACTTTTGGAGATGTTTATGGGCTAAGTTGGGGACTAAATTGCTGTTTAGTACTACATGTCATCCCCAAACTGATGGTCAAACTGAAGTAGTAAATAGAACTTTGTCTACTATGTTACGGGCTGTTTTAAAGAAGAACTTAAAATTGTGGGAAGAGTGTTTACCTCATATAGAATTTGCTTATAATCGTTCATTGCATTCTACCACAAAGATGTGCCCATTTGAGATTGTGTATGGTTTTGTTCCTCGTGCACCTATTGATTTATTGCCTTTACCTTCTTCGGTGCAACATAATTTGGATGCTACACAACGCGCTGAAATGATATTAAACTTGCATAAGACTACTAAAGATAACATTGAACACATGAATGCTAAGTATAAACTTGCTGGGGATAAAGGGAGAAAGCATGTTGTGTTTGATGTTGGCGATCTTGTTTGGTTACATTTGCGTAAAGATCGTTTTCCTGATTTACGCAAGTCTAAGTTAA
The DNA here is from genome assembly GCA_910589765.1 of Avena atlantica. Taxonomy (NCBI): domain Eukaryota; kingdom Viridiplantae; phylum Streptophyta; class Magnoliopsida; order Poales; family Poaceae; genus Avena; species Avena atlantica. The sequence continues at coordinate 129,394 of CAJUWN010001287.1, read as the reverse complement.
TGCCACGTGCTGCTGGTCCCTTTAAGGTGTTAGAGAGAATCAATGATAATGCATATAAACTTGAGTTGCCTGCAGACTTTGGTACGGTTAGTCCTACATTTAACATTGCAGATTTGAAGCCTTACTTTGGTGAGGAAGATGAGATTGTGTCGAGGACGACTTCAATTCAAGAAGGGGAGCATGATGTGGACATCCCTACTATTGATACAACCGTTGTACCTACAGCAACACACATACAAGGACCCATCACAAGATCCCGTGCCAAACAACTTAACTATCAGGTACTTTCGTTTCTTGGAACTATTCCTTACATACATGAGAATATGATGCTGCCTAAATCAGATACATTTCTTACTCTTAGGAATGAAGGACCAAGCATGGATGAGAGGGACAAGCATTGGAGCATGGCCATGCATGGAGATGGCAGCAAGCATGTGATGATCCAAGAGAAGGCCACGCATGAAGATTTCAGAACTTTGAGGCCACCATAATGAAGAAAGAGGGGCTTGGACGAAATATTCAAGATCAATACTTTACGAATTCGTCCATAGCATAATATGGTGCTGCGACACCTTTATTTTGGGCCAGGCCCATGTAATTTTCGCAGGATTTTAATTAGCCACTTTTTAGAGTCCGTATTTGAGGGGAAAAGGACTTTTAGGGTTGGATTCGGCCACCACTTCCTTGGCTGGCCGAAACCCCACCTTTTCGCCCTTAAATACACCCCATAGCCGAACCTCTAGACTCGGATTTTGTTTAGACATTAAGTTAGCCATAGTCGCAACTTCGCCAAGGCTCGAGCGTCGCAGAGGCCTCTTGTACTTCGCACCTATTCAGGATCCCACCTCTTTCAATAAAGCTTTCCTCTTAATCCGCAATATCTTGATTGCAATATTGGTTCTTACTTGTTCTCGATTTCAGGTAGGAATTAAGACCCTCGCTGGTCAGGCTGATCGTGTTCACGCAGGATCGGTAACCTCCAGGAGATTGGCCTAGCGATTGCATTGGCGCTCGTGCTCGCACGTGTAGTCGGATCGTCAAGTCCGAACTCCACCAAATCGATTATCGCCATCTCATCGAAAGATCGGACACCTTTGCCCTATCATGCGAGCTTTCACCCGCCGGCTGTGGTAGCGGCGGAGTCCTTGTTGGTAGATGGCGGTGCGTGACCGAGCGAGGTCGCGTGCTTCGTCGAGCTGGACGACCCCATCTTGGCGGGCCAGCTCGTTTGCAGCCTCCGTATAGTGGACGACTCGCGGCGAGTCGTGTTCGAGGTCGGTGGGCATGACTGCTTCGGCACCGTAGACCATGAAGAAGGGAGTGAATCCCGTCGATCTGTTGACTGAGGTGCGGATCCCCCAGATGACAGAGGGCAACTCCTCGACCCAGCACCCGGCGGTGCGCTCGAGTGGTACTTGGAGTCGCGGCTTCAGGCCGTGGAGGATGCTTTGGTTGGCCCGTTCCGCCTGGCCGTTGGATTCCGGGTGGGCGACTGACGCGAGGTCGAGCCAGATATGGTGCTCTTCACAGAATTCGGCCATGGCTCCCTTGGCGAAGTTGGTGCCGTTGTCCATGATGATGCTGTTGGGGAACCCGTAGCGATATATGAGCTCGCGTAAGAATTTAGTGGCGGTCTTCCCGTCGCATTTCCGGACTGGCTTGGCCTCCACCCACTTCGTGAATTTGTCGACGGCGACTAGCAGGTGGGTGTAGCCAGAGGGGGCCTTCTTGAAGGGGCCTACCATGTCCATGCCCCACACAGCGAATGGCCAGGTGATGGGGATTGTTTTGAGCGCCGAGCTCGGTACGTGCGTCTGATTGGCGTACTTCTGGCACCCGGCGCATCGCTGGACGATGTCGACAGCGTCGGTGTGTGCGGTGGGCCAGTAGAAGCCGTGTCGCATAGCCTTGGCGACCAGGGAGCGAGCGGCGGCATGGTGGCCGCAGTCACCTGAATGAATGTCGTGGAGGATTTTGCGTCCTTCAGCTGGTTGGACGCAGCGTTGGAACACGCCGGTGACGCTGCGCTTGTGGAGCTCGCCATCGATGATGGTGTAGGACTTGCATCGACGAGCGATCATTCGAGCGTCTGTCTCGTCTGCTGGCAGGGTGCCGGCTTCCAGGTAGGCGATGTAGGGCTTGGTCCAGTCGTCTGGCTCGGTGACGAGTGCGACCAAGGTTGCCTCTGGTTGGAGTGGGACTCCGATGTCGATCTCCCTCGGGGGAGAGACTAATGGCTTGGAGATCGTGTCGAGGAAAACGCCGGCGGGTGGTGCGAGTCGAGCCGACCCGATGCGAGAGAGGGCGTCGGCCTCCTCGTTTTTCCGCCTGTCGATCCACTCGACAGAGTAGCCGGTGAAGTGGCCGCCCAACTTGTCCACCGCTTGGAGGTATGCCGCCATGGTAGGGGAGACGGCGTCGCGGGTGCCGGCGACTTGCCCCGCGACAAGGTCGGAATCTCCGTAGCAGCGGAGGCGATTGACGTTCATCTCCTTGGCGGCTCGCATGCCGTGGAGTAGGGCCTCGTATTCAGCCATGCTGTTGGTGCAGGGCGTGAAGTCGAGGCAGAGGATGTAGCGGAGCTTGTCGCCCTTTGGTGAAGTCAACACTATCCCTGCGCCTGCACCGTCCGCGTTCTTGGAGCCGTCGAAGTGCAGGCTCTAGTAGTGGAGGTACGGCAGCTTCTCTGGCTGCTGGGCCTCCTCCCAGTCGGCGATGAAGTCTGCCAGTGCCTGTGACTTGATCGCCTTTCGTGGCTCGTATTTGATGTTGTGGACGCCGATCTCGACGGCCCACTTGGCGACCCGCCCGGTCGCCTCGCGATTGCGGATGATGTCTTGCAATGGTGCTGAGGAGACGACCGTGATCGGGTGCTCCTGGAAGTAGTGCGGCAGTCGCCGCTGAGCTCTGAAGATCGCGTATACTAGCTTTTCGTACTGTGGGTACCGCTGGCGCGACTCGGTGAGGACCTCGCTGATGTAGTACACCGGCCGCTGAACCGGGCGCTCCTTTCCTTCCTCTGGTCGCTTGACGACCATCACGGCGCTGACGACGCGCTCGGACGCCGTGACGTAAACCAGCATGGGTTCTTTGTCGGCGGGTGCGGCGAGTAGCACCTTTTTGAGGTCGCGGAGCGCGTCGTCCGCCTCCTTGTCCCACTGGAAGGTGGGGTTCTTGCGCATCAGGCGGTATAGGGGCATCGCCTTTTCGCCCAGGCGGGGGATGAAGCGACTGAGAGCCGCTACTCGCCCGGCCAGCTTCTGGACGTCCCGCAGGCACTCGGGTTTGCCGAGACGGGCGATCGTGTCGATCTTTGTGGGGTTCTCCTCGATCCCTCATTTGGAGACGACGTACCCCAGTAGTTGTCCGGTGGGTACACTGAAGGTGCACTTGCCTGGGTTGAGCTTTATCTTGTATCTTCGCAGGTTGGCGAAAGTTTCCGCCAGGTCGGCGAGTAGGTCGCCTTGGTGAGCGGATTTCACGACTACGTCGTCGATGTAGACGTGGATGTTGCGGTCAATTTGGCTCGCGAGGCATTCTTGCATGCACCGCTGGTAGGTTGCCCCGGCGTTCTTGAGGCCGAAGGTCATGGCGGTGTAGCAGAAGGCTCCGAATGGCGTGATGAACGCCATCTTCTCCTCGTCTTCGACAGCCATTTTGATCTGGTTGTACCCAGAGTAGGCGTCGAGGAAACATAGCGACTCCGAGCCCGCGGGTGAATCGATTATCTGGTCGATCCGCGGGAGGACGAACTGCTCCTTTGGGCAGGCGCTGTTCAGGTTTGTGTAGTCGATACACATTCTCCAGGTCCCGTTTTTCTTTTCGACCAGGACTGGGTTTGCCAGCCACTTGGAGTATTTGATTGGCCGGATGAAGCCGGCAGCGAGTAGACGCTGCACTTCCTCGGCGATTGCTCGACGGCGTTCTTCATTGAAGGGCTGCAGCGACTGCTTGACAGGTCGCACTTTGGGGTCGGCGTTTAGCTTGTGCTCAGCGAGCTCCCTAGGGACACCGGGCATGTCAGAGGGTTTCCATGCGAAGATGTCCCTGTTCTCACGGAGGAACTCGATGAGCGCGCCTTCCTATGCTGGGCTCATGCCCGTCCCGATCGTCACCGTCTGGCTGGAGTCGCCTGGTACCAGCTCGACGGTGCGGGTGTGCGTCGTGGCCTCAAAGGTTGAGGTGTTTGCGCCCTCTGAGTTGGGCTTCTTGAGTATGGTGGGGTCGTCGTTGTTGGCCCCGCTCGCGTACTTGGCGAGCTCATCGGCGTGGTTGGTCTCCGCCGCGATGACGGCGTCGGCGAGCTCGGCTCCTTTGGCCTCGCACTCGGCGGCCATGTCGGGGTCGCCGTTGATGGTGATGACGTCGCACGGCCCGGGGAGCTTCATCGCGTTGTACGCGTAGTGGGCGCTGCCATGAATTTAGCGAACGCCTGGCGCCCCAGGACGCAGTGGTAGGGGCTGTCGAAGGGCACCAGTTCGAAGACGATCTGCTCGGTGCGGAAGTTTGCCGGTGTGCCGAAGGTGACTGGCAGCGTGACCTTGCCGATCGGGTACGCCTTCCGACCAGGGACGATGCCGTGGAATGTGGTGTGGGTCGTCTCGATCATCGACTGCGGGAGCCGCAGCCGCCTAAAGGTGTCGAGGTAGAGGATGTTGATGGAGCTGCCGCCGTCCATCAGTGTCTTGGGGAGCCAGTAGTCGCCGACCTTGGGCTTGACCACCAGGGCGACTCGTCCTGGGTACTCGATGCGTGGCGAGTGGTCTTGGCGGCTCCAGGTGATGGGCTGCTTCGACCAGTTTAGGAACTGGGGGACGTCTATCTGGGCCACCGCGTTGACGGCGACAGCGCGGGCGATGACCTTCTTTTCGCGCTTCGTGTTGAAGCCTGTGAAGGTGTGGAGCGAGCGAGCTACTTTGCCGAACTTTCCGCCATTTGGCGGGTCGTTGTCGGGGTCCTCCTGCGCTCGCCGTGCCTTCTCGATTTCCCTGAGGGTGTGGCAGTCGGCGGTGGTGTGCGTTGCGGGCTTCCCTTCCCTGCTATGGAACGCACATGGTTGGTTAAGGAGGGCCGCAGGATCGAACCTTGGCTTGTTCTTGTAGTTGCCGCCGTCGCGGCGTTGCCCTCCGTCACGGCGAAAGCTCTTGGGCTCGCGTTGCGCGTGCCCGGCGTTGGCGACGAAGTCGACTCGCCCGTCACTGCGGCGCTTGCCAGTGAGGCGAGTGCCGCTGTAGCGTAGGTCGGTTCGGCGTCCGCCGTCGTTGCCGCCCGCGCGGCGTTGACCTCCTGACTCGTCGTCAGTTTCCTGGTTTGGGTCTTCCTCGGCGTACCGTTTGGCGATCTCGAGGAGGTCGGGGATGTTGTCGAGTGTGCGGGAGTGTCGTTTGAGCTTGGCGACTAGGGGCTCGTAGCGGCACGAGGTCTTGAAACAATGGATCGCGGTGTCCGGGTGGATGCCGACTGCGTTGTACCAAAGCTCTTGCCACCGTTGGACCCAGTTGCGGGTCGACTCGCGGGGTCCCTGGACGCACCGTTCCAGGTCCTCGATAGTGGTGGCACGGGTGTAGGAGCACTCGAAGTGCCTGACGAAGGCGTCGCGCATTTCCTCCCAGGAGTCGATACTGTCCTGGGAGAGAGTGTTGATCCACTGCCTGCACGTCCCCTCCATCATCAGGGGGAGGTAACAGGCGGCGAGCAGGTCAGTGTGACCCGCGATCCCCATCGCCATGAGGTATGTGTCGAGCCATACGGCGGGGTCGTACGAGGAGTCGTACTTTTCTATTTCTTTTGGCGCCTTGAAGTTTGGCGGATACTTCTCGCCTCGGATCATTGGTCCGAAGCACTTTGGCCCGAGTCGGCTGAGCGACCCCATGGGCTCGTCGTCGCGGCGATTGGTTAGGGTATGTCGCAGGTCGTCGGGCTGGCGTGCGCGCCGGCTTTGGTTGTTGATGATGTGGGTGCGGGCGTCGATGGGTTGCCCGTTGGCGGCGACAAGGTTGGTTGCCGGCCTGGGGTCGTTGGTGGAGAGTGCCGCGTTCGCGGGTCGGTGTTGGAGCTGCAGCGGCTCTGGTGGCGGGCAGTTGAGGGTGTTTGCCGCCGCTGGGCGGCCGCTGGAGGCCGCTCTGCTTCCCGAGGAACGCGAGTATACTCGACCTGCCGAGTCGGCGCCCGCTATTTGCTGCTCGACGGCCTTCGCGAGCAGGGCCCTGATGTATTGGATCTGTAGGGCGCCGTCGCCTGTGGCTGTGATGCTGTCGGCTGTTGCTCGTCCTGCCACGAGGTTGTCCATTGGGGTGGAGAACAGTGGGAGGCCGTTTGCGTCTCGCTCCCGTGAGGAGACTACTATCCGCGGCTGGTCCCTAGGAGGGGTGTGGTTGGGTGGGGGTGGAGCGCCCCTCGCCGTTGATCCTGGCGGGGGCCGGGCGCTTCCTCCTGGTGGCGCGTTCTCGCAGATCGCGCGTTCGGCCACGCGGGCCGGGTCGTTTTCGTCGTCGAAGTTCAGGGCACGCCCTTGAACGGTGGGGTTCAGGCGTGACCTGATCCGCTGCTGGTGGTAGCGTGATAGCTCCTGCGCCGTCACCTGCTCGAGGCGAAATTTTTCGCGCTCGGCTTGCTCCTTGCGCATCGCCTCCGCCAGTTTCAGGCGGAGTTCCTCGACCTCCGTTGCCGTGGCGTTAGGAGGGATTGGGGTGGAGAAAGGATCCTCCGGCGGATCGGCGCCGGTGGCCATGTAGGTCGCGGCGTGGCGACCGGTTCCGTCGCGGAGGTCGGCGGAGTTCTCCGACCCGGAGTCGAATTCGAAGATCCCGAGGATGGATGATGCAGCCCGTCCTACGACCGCTACTACATCTACTCCCACGAGCTACCCAAGTGGACCCATGACTCGCGCCCGAGCCAAACTCCTTCAAACTAAGGTGAACTCGCTCCTCTCCTTGTGTGACTTCGACACACCCTTGGATGGCTTGCTACTTCACACGCAAACTCTGTGCATCATCAGGTACGAAGAAGCCACCAGTCGCTGCCAGACGCAAGCGGTACTACCGGTTGGGACGACCGGTACTACCGCTCCAAGCGGTCGGACCGCCTCCTCCTACCGCTCGCCACAGGAAGCACCACTCCACGCCCCAGAAGCAAGCGGTACTACCGGTCCTGCAACGGGTACTACCGGTGGCCGGTACTACTGCTCGCCACTGGCGCCTCCGACGGAAGCTCCAGGCCCTCAAGCGGTACTACCGCTCCGGAAGCGGTACTACCGGTGACCACCGGTACTACCGGTTGCCGGACCGGTACTACCGGTCCTGCCAGACCCTGATCGCCTCAGTCCGGCCCTGTGCCTTGTAACCCAACCTATAACTTACCTTTTCATTCCGAAACTACCCCTGTTTTGTGGCTGGACTATATATATTGTAACCCCTTAGACTTGGATAATAATAGATATTAAGGAAAACCTTTGAGTACTTATATCTATTGGTCTCATGCTCCTATCAAGGAGCACCGGATTATCCACCCCCCCTCTTGGATCTTGCTTAAGTGCGTTCAAGTTGTACAAGGCCTTGGGTTCTCGGTGTCTCGCCCCCAAGTCGTCAAGGTCTCACCAAGCACCTCATCCCCCGTTGTTGGCGTGGAGAGCGAGCTTCGCCCAACACCGATCCTAGGGATTATGTTGGACCGGTTGCCACCGGCGTGAGAAGTAGGCGTGTATCGTGTTTTGGTGTGTGTGTGTGTGTTCGTGGTTTTTCATCGCTTTCCTCGATTTCATCCACCGACCACCCCTTTTCCCCTCGTTTCTCGTGGAATTCGTGAAAGATCGGGCCAACCCCAGGGTTACCCCCTAACATATTGGTATCAAGAGCACGGTTGATCACGAATTTTCCCCCAATTTTTCTTTTATCCGCCTTAAAAACGAAAATCCTACCAAAAAGAGCCCCAATTGCCTTCGGATCGATCTCTAGATTTGGTGAGTTTTTCGTGGTTTTGGTCCATAGATCTGTTGCTTTGGGAGTCGATCTATAGCCCCTGTTGTTTCTAGCTCAGCCTTTCGGTCAGATTTCCCACGAATTTGAGGTCTTTGGCAAGTTCATCTCGTTCCAGTCCTGTGCCAAGCGGTACTACCGGCTGCGCAAGCGGTACTACCGCAAGTGACCGGTACTACCGGTAGTACAAGCGGTACTACCGCTCACCGGTACTACCGCTCATTATCACCGGTACTACCGCTCGCCACTGACCGTGTTTCCTGCCCTTTGACGCCTCGATTTCGTTCGCTGACCTTTCCACTTCACTTGTTCGTGTTTCGCGTGTTTATCGCCATTTTCACAACAGCTTCCGCATCAACGTCACCCCGCGCTCAACGACACCGCGACACTCGAACATCACCCCCCACCAACGGTTGCAAGTCATCAACAATACCAAAGGTATAACTTGCACCACCTTGACAGCCCCATATCTTCCTTTGTGTGTATCTATCCTATGAGAGAAACTCATTTTGTGTTTGTCTAAGCATTGTGCACTTGCCTTCGGAAAAGTGAGAGTGTGAGGCCAAATACAAAAGCTAACATAGTAGCATAGCAAGAAAAAGAATCAAAAAAAAGGAAAAGATAGAATAGAAAAATACATAGTCTCGCAATACAAAGAGAATACCAAGCTTGGTGTAGGTGGCGCACTTGGTCATCCACATGACGCTCGCGACGATGACCCTTGTCCTTGGCACGCTTCCTTATAAGTTCTTCTAATGAGCACAAGGCATCATTAGTCTTGGCGACCATGCTCATGTTTTTGTCGAAGTCATTGTCCATGTCCTTCTTGAAGTTGTGGAGGTCGCTCTCAAACTTGTCCATTTCATGGTGGACCTTGGCGCACTCGAGGCGTAGGCTCCGTCTTGGACGGTGCGACTTGAGGAGCTTCTCGTTGTCGTTCTTGAAGTCGCCCATGCTTGGGGAGTTGTTGTTGTTGTAGCACTCCATGTCACCCAAGCATGTGGAGCCATTGTTGGTGTAGTGCTCCATCATGTTATCCATGCTTGTGGAGACATAGGCATGGTGGCTCATCGTGGATTCTTCATAGAAATTATCCTCGGTCCCGGAGTCCCTAGACATGCTTCATAAGACCAAGTGTTGTATATGGAAGTGGTAGAGGGTGTTAGGGATACAACGTCAAACCTTACTTTACCTTGGAAGATCGTATCGTGCAAGTGGCCACACTTGAGAGCAATAAACAAAGCAAAGTGAAGTTCACGCGGAACACTAAAACCAACTACCAACAAAAAACACACACACACAAGGCCTATCGTGGATAGGTATGGAAAATGGCATGTAAAGAACCAATCTGAAATCAAGATGTTGTAATGGCAAGTAAAGAACCACAATGATCACCAAGCAAACAAGTCAATCCACAAGATAGGAAATATGTACAAGGAAACACACACGGTGGGATAAATGGGACTTATGCGACGGAGAAAGTGAGCTAAGAACCAAATGATTACCTAGCGAAGACTATAAGCTCGTGTCACACAAGTACAAGGAGAGACGCTAGTTCGATTGCACAAAATTGGTGGGCTACAAGATATGCACAATAAGTACCACCTATATGATGTTCATCGAGCTTGCGCTTCCTATTCTCTGAGGCACATGTATATATATATATTTTTTTTCTTTTTCTTTTTCTATTTTTTTTTCTTTTTCTTTTTCACTTGCCTCTTCCTTGTGCCAACAACTATACAAGATAACTATATGAGATAGCGCTCACAATGTTTGCTCGGAATTCTACAAGGTATCAAATGTGCATAGCCCAAGCAATCATAAGAGGAACTAGTCTCAATAGGTGTTTGTTGCTCGCAAAGATAGTGGGGTTCACAAAGGAATGCAAGTGGGGAGAAGTCGCGGAATGTTTATACCTTTCGTCGACGATCTTCACCCTTTATTGTTGGATTCCGCCTTGCTCATGGAATTTGGATGGAGTAGATAGCATGAACAACGTGGATGATGATGTAGAGCTCCTTCTCCTCTTCGAAACGAGCTAAAGAACACCAAAATCCGAGTTTGGATGCAAAAGTTATGCTCAAAACGGTGAGAGGCTGAAATCTGGAACCTGCTGTTTTTGATCAGCATAGGGCGGTAGTACCGGATTTTTGAGCCCGGTAGTACCGGTTAAGTGCGGTAGTACCGGATTTTGGACCCGGTAGTACCGCTTGGACCTGGGACGCCCAGATTTGACGCGTTTTCGCGATTTTGGGGTGATTTGGGCGGAAAATCTTCAAAAAAAACACCAAATCGAAGGGGGAAATCAAGGAATTAGGCCATGGGAACGCAAAGGAAGGTAGATCAACAAGTTTAGCAAGTAATCCACGGATCAAAACCTACCAAAACGCACTCAAATGACAGATCGATCCAAAACACGAATTGAGGCTATTTTTGGTGGAATTTTCGAATTTATGGGGAAAAGACCAAATCGATGAGAAATCCGTGGCAACCAAAAGCTGCTGATACAAGATGATGGAGGGGTTAACCTCTTGGGTGCCCGATCTTCACGGATCTCGTGGTCAAATCGATGGGAAAGCGAGGGGAAAGGGAGAAGGTAGCGGAAGCAAACACACACCTCGCAAGGAAAGATCGGTCAACGTGCTCCCTCAAATCCACATCGGAGAGGGAAGAACACCTTGGGGAGGGTCTTGACAACTTGGAGACGAGACGTTGAACTCCAAGGCCTTGTTCAACGATGGATGCGTGATGCAAAGTCCAATCGAGGTTGGTGACGATAGTCGGTCCCCTTGGTAAAGGGGATGAGGCAAAACTAGAGATTCCACAATGGGGGTTTTCTTTAGTCTATCATCTATGCCTAAGGGGTACATGAGGGGTGGGGGCTCTATTTATAGGCCAACCACTAAATAAGGGTAGTTTGGGGATAAACTAGGCGAATAGGTAAGTAAAAGGGGGATACATGGGCTGTGGCCCAACAGGTGCGCGCAGGCACATATATGACCAGTAGTACCGGACTTGGGACCGGTAGTACCGGTCATCACCGGTAGTACCGCTCTGGGACCGGTAGTACCGCTTGCGGGCGGTAGTACCGCAAGCCAGTACCAGGGCATCCAGTGGCGATGGCGCAGGCTTCAGTACCGGGCGGTAGCAGGGGGCGGTAGTATCGCTGACCGGTAGTACCGGTTCCACCGACCGGTAGTACCGCTTGGACCTGGCAGCTGCCGACATGTCTTCTTCCGTCTCCTCTTCCAAGCCTCCGTCTTGTCGGGCTTGATGTTCCGGGCTTTCTCCCTTGCCTCCGTACTTGTCAATGTGAACCTATCATGCATATGTGACGGAGTATGAAGTAGCATACCATTCAATAGGGCAGGAAGGGGGCTCGCATAGATGAACGGATTCACCTTTGGAGTCCATGACGACTTGGCGTAATTTGGAGACCTTGATGTAGTAACGACCGTAGGTCGGGCTGCATCAACAACACCACGTGTTTGGAACAGGTTGTGGCGTTGATCTTGCTCAAATTTGCTCAATTGCACACTCAACACACGTTGTCTAATTAAGCTCATGTATTGATCAGCAGCTTCAGCTCCCATTACCTCTGTCTCTTCATCAGCATCAGAATTGTCTCCATCTCGAGCAGAAATAAGGGCTAGTGTTTCTTCATCAAAGTCACTCGCTGAATCGTACTGACCATCTTCTCGCACCATCATCACACGTTGTGTTGTGCACTGTCTCTCAATATGAACAAAACCCCAGCACTTGCGGCATTGTATATCCTTTGTCTTACCCGTGGAAGCCATAGAAGATGCACTACGAGTAGGAGCATTGGATGATGGTGGAGGAGCATCTGGAAATCTTGTGGTGGGCTTGGATGTGGTAGTAGCTGGTGGCGAATCACGAGGAGGCGTTGATTGTCGGTATGTCCAAGTGGATGTGCGACCTGCAGAATTATTAGTCCTCCTCCATGGTGTTTGGCGATCCAGCACTTCACGTTCAGCTTTGCAAGCAAGATGAAACAAACGAGTGATAGAATTATATTCCTTATAATCTAATATGTGCTGAATGTCCTTGTTTAATCCACCAAAGAAACGTGCAAGAATTTGTTCATTAGATTCAACAAGACCACACCGAACCATCCCCGTTTGCAATTCCTGATAATACTCTTCTACAAAAAAATTCCCTTGTTCTAAACGTGTCAGTTCTTTAGTAAATCAGGTTGATAAGTGGGAGGTACAAAACGAACACGCATAGCAGTTTTTAAAGCAGTCCAAGTACTAGGAATAGTAGTAGGATTTAAACGACAATACTCAGACCACCAAAGGGAAGCAAATTTAGTAAATTCACATGTAGCAGCACTAACACGCATATTCTCAGGATATTTTAAGCATGCAAAACGTTGTTCTACTTCCATCTCCCATGTAAGATATGCATCAGGATTATATTTACCCTCAAAAGATGGAATATTTAATTTAAGCTTTGCAACATGATCATCATCACGTACCGGTGGTCGAGCGTTGCGATAGTAATGTCGGGGACGGCCAGCAGGTACCTGTGGAGGTTGTTCAACCTCCTCGTCAAACAGATCGTCGTCGTCGGGGTCGTAGTAGTACCCGTCATCTCTCCCCAAAGTCGCAGCAGCAGCCGCGGCGGAAGTCTGAGGTGCGTCAGCCGTAGCGGGAGCCGCTGGGGGTGCGGCGGCAGCCGAACCAGCAGTCCGACCCGTGATCGGAATGCGCCGTGCGTCATGTGTGGCCGCGGGCGCGGGTGCGGGCAATCTGTTCAAAAGCTCCTTGAACCGAACGTCAAGCTTGGCGTTGAAGGATTTCTCGAGTCCATCGATCTTGTCCATGGCGTTGGTGAGCTTGGTGTCAAACTCCCCTAGGCGTGTATCCACGTCTTCAGCGCGACTAACCAAGAGCGCGGAGAAGTGGGCATGGAGTTCTTCGTTCGTCATTGTGGCAGGGTTCCGCGAAGTATCTGTCATGGTTAGTCCTTAAATAGCACAGGTATATACTACGGAAATATGGTGGAAGTCACGCGTAATCCGTCAAGCAATATACGAAGCTCTTACAAGTTCTTACCAAACAGCAGGAAAAGGCGATGTGCAACCGCGAGGATCAGTGATACGGATCAAGGGGATGATCCTTAAGTTTTGTCCCGATCTTTCACAGCGAGTCAACAAGGTAGCTAATCTCCCAATTACGCGATGAACGCAACCTGAAGAAGAGGAATCAATCCAGCAAGCAACGTATTGATAAACAACACGCCTCAAAACCACAGCTCGATAATCCTTGATGAACACAAGAACCTCCGCAGCAATCTCTAGAATCTGATAAATGGTATCGCCGTCCCCGGAGGGATGATACACAATGGAACCCGTGGTTGCTGAACATGGACCTTCTTTGCACGAACCTGCATATGATGAGTAATGCCTGGTCCACACAACTGACGAACATGTCCATCCTTGCCTCTATGCATCCGCATATCTGTCCCAGCAAAACGCCTCACAAGTGTGCTAACAAAACTACTCTTGTTACCCCGTTGCACCACATGCTGATAGGGCAAAGGTGTCCAATCTTTCGATGAGATGGCGATAATCGATTTGGTGGAGTTCGGGCTTGACGATCCGACTTCACGTGCGAGCACGAGCGCCAATGCAATCGCTAGGCCAATCTCCTGGAGGTTACCGATCCTGTGTGAACACGATCAGCCTGACCAGCGAGGGTCTTAATTCCTACCTGAAATCGAGAACAAGTAAGAACCAATATTGCAATCAAGATATTGCGGATTAAGAGGAACGCTTTATTGAAGAGGTGGGATCCTGAATAGGTGCGAAGTACAAGAGGCCTCTGCGACGCTCGAGCCTTGGCGAAGCTGCTATGATGGCTAACTTAATGTTTAAACAAAATCCGAGTCTAGGGTAACGGCTATGGAGAGTATTTAAGGGCGAAAAGGTGGGGTTTCGGCCACCATGGAAGTGGTGGCCGAATCCAACCCTAGAAGTCCTTTTCCCCTCAAATACGGACTCTAAAAAGTGGCTAATTAAAATCCTGTGAAAATTACATGGGCCTGGCCCAAAATAAAGGTGTCGCAGCACCATATTAAGCTATGGACGAATTCGTGAAGTATTGATCTTGAATATTTCGTCCAAGCCTTCTTTCTTCATTATGGTGGCCTCAAAGTTCTAAAATCTTCGTCCGTGGTCTTCTCTTGGATCATCGCACGCTTGCTGCCATCTCCATGCATGGCCATGCTCCAATGCTTGTCCCTCTCATCCATGCTTGGTCCATCATTCCTAAGAGTAAGAAATACATCTGATTTAGGAAGCATCATATTCTCATGTATGTGAGGAATAGTTCCAAGAAACGAAAGTACCTGATAGTTAAGTTGATACAGCCCGTCCTACGACCGCTACTACATCTACTCTCGCGAGCTCCCCAAGTGGACCCATGACTCGCGCCCGAACCAAACTCCTTCTGATGGAAGGGGTTAACCTCTTGGGTGCCCGATCTTCACGGATCTCGTGGTCAAATCGATGGGAAAGCGAGGGGAAAGGGAGAAGGTAGCGGAAGCGAACACACGCCTCGCGAAGAACACGATGAACACACGCAAAAACTCACACGATACAAGGCCGATTGCTCCCGAACGGCAGCCACCGGTCCGATAGAATCCTCGCAAGGAAATATCGGTCAACGTGCTCCCTCAAATCCACATCGGAGAGGGAAGAACACCTTGGGGAGGGTCTTGACAACTTAGAGACGAGACGTCGAATTCCAAGGCCTTGTTCAACGATGGATGCATGATGCAAAGTCCAATCGAGGTTGGTGACGATAGTCGGTCCCCTTGAGTAAGGGGATGAGGCAAAACTAGAGATTCCACAATGGGGGGTGTCTTTAGTCTATCATCTATGCCTTCGGGATACATGAAGGGGTGGGGGCTCTATTTATAGGCCAGCCACATAAACAGGGGTAGTTTGGGGATAAAACTAGGGTTTGGACGAGATAGAGGGGTACATGGGCTGAAGGCCCGGCTGGCGGCGCGCAGGCCCATCGTGAAGGCCGGAGACTCCGGTGTGGGGTCCGGAGAATCCGGTCTAGGCCGAAGACTCCGGTCTGTCTCCGGTGTCGTCTCCGGAGTGGCGTTCTGACTGTCCTTGGGCGGTTGCTGGGGTCGGTCCAGAGGTAGGTCCGGAGACTCCGGTGTCAGGACCGGAGACTCCGGTGTAGCAGGATCGGAGACTCCGGTGTAGGCCGGAGACTTCGGTGGTTCATCCGTGGCTTCTTCCGTCTCCTCTTCCAAGCCTCCGTCTTGTCGGGCTTGATGTTCCGGGCTTCCTCCCTTGCCTCCGTACTTGTCGGTGTGAACCTGTCATGCATATGTGACGGAGTATGAAGTAGCATACCATTCAATAGGGTAGGAAGTGGGCTCTCATAGAGGAACGGGTTCACCTTTGGAGTCCATGACGACTTGGCGTAAGTTGGAGACCATGATGTGGTAACGACCGTAGGTCGGGCTACATCAGCTCCCCCCCCTTCAAAAAGAGTCGTCCTCGACTCTCCATGTTCATCACGAAGTAGAAGAGGTAGAAGGACATCCTTGATCCTGGGGTTCACCATATAGTCGTCCTCGGGAAGATTGACTTGACGACACTTCAATGTTCCTTCACCTTCCTTTAAGCCTACAAAGCTCACAACAAAAGCGAAGCAACACTCAAAGCGTAGCCAATTCATGAAGATTATTGCATGAGTCCTCAAGTAGAAGGAAGTCACCTTAGCTTGTAGAGATAGCTCGATGAAGGGTGGCCATAGGTAACTCTCTTCGGTTCTTCTTGTCAACACGTGGTTGGTAGAGGTTGACGTGTATGCACTTGTACCTTCACACAACAAAGACCAAGCAAAATACTTTCGTGCGTGATAGAGGAGCATGTCAAATGTGGCATGTCCATTCTTGTTCACAACATTATTTGTACAATGCATGTATAGCAAATTGAATGCATATGCAAGGTCAAATTGCATGGAAATCGTTTGAACATCATCCAAATGTGGGAACTCAAAAACTCCATACAATGTTTTAGTGTGGCACTCAAGGCAATTGACTAGAATTTTGATCAACGTCCTTGATGCGAGAATAGGAGAATTCGGCAAAAACACGCAAGGAAGAATGTCCAAAGCAACATCATTATGTGTGCAAACCAACCATTGGAAAGAGAAATTGTTCGACATGTTGGATGTCACACACAAATCATCGATAGCAAATATCATGGGAATATGAGTATCCCAAGCGGAAGCCAAAGTAACGTGTTTGCAAACAAACCAATGGAAAGAGCAAGTGGTCCATATTTTTGTTGCAACAACAATACGAAATTCTTGGAAGCTCTCATGACAATACATGCTCTTAATGGCATTATGGTTGCACACAAAACATCGGAAAGGGAATTTGTTCAACATTTTTGTTGCAACACACAAAGCATCATTATCCAAAAGCAAAGAAACATGAATGTCACAAGGTGAGATAATACCATCAACATGCTTGCAATCAAACCATATGAAAGAGCAATTTGCCAACATGAAAGATGCAAAGCATGCAAAAGGTATCAGAGCTGGGTTCGATCTTGAACTCACTTGTTGGATGCTCTCAAGAGCTCTTTTTGTCAACTCGTGCTCAACCGAGGTTGACATGATAGTGCGGGTACCTACACACATCATACACAAAAGGAAGAACGTGTGTGCATGGTAGAGATACACATCATCTATCATGACGTATCTCTTCTTGTGCACATCACCATTAATGTCAATCAAGTATGAAATAGGTGCATGGTGAGTATGCAAGTGGGGAACATGCTTATCATGGCAATCATCAAAATCTCCAAAAATTGAGAAAGCTATGGTGGCCATCTCATGATAACGCATATGATCAATGTTGTTGCAAGCAAAACAAGTGAAATAGCAAGCATTCATATTATTGCAAGCAACGGGAGAAATTGAATGACTAGCATGACAAAGCAAGTCCGAAGCAATTGGAGGATACACACAAGATGCATAGCATGGCATGTTTATGGAAATGGTATCGCAATCAAACAATTCCACATGAGCAATATTATGCAAAGGCAAAGCATCACATGGGAATATGAATGAAGCATGCATATCCTCACAATTCATCATGTCCACTAGTGGGATCATGGCATCTTCAACACCCTTATTGTTACCTTGTTCATACCTCTCATATGAAGTGGGTGTTGTGGAAGTAGTGGCCTCCTTGTGGACGACTTCTTTTTCTTGATGTAGCCATGGCGTAGCATCATCTTCGTGCACCATGTATGTCTTCTCCAGTTGAGGCATCATTGCTTCATGGCTTGGCGCGTCTTCATCCATGGAACCTAGCACAACACAAGAGAACACACTAGAGGTAGAGTGTTAGGGGGTAACCCTGGGGTTGGCCCGATCTTTCACGAATTCCACGAGAAACGAAGGGAGAGGGGTGGTCGGCGGATGAAATCGAGGAAAGCGATGAAAACCACGAACACACACACACCAAAACACGATACACGCCTACTCCTCACGCCGGTGGCAACCGGTCCAACATAATCTCTAGGATCGGTGTTGGGCAAAGCTCGCTCTCCATGCCAACAACGGGGGATGAGGTGCTTGGTGAGACCTTGACGACTTGGGGGCGAGACACCGAGAACCCAAGGCCTTGTAAAACTTGAACGCACTAGGCAAGATCCAAGAGGGGGGTGGATAATCCGGTGCTCCTTGGTAGGAGCATGAGACCAATAGATATAAGTCCTCAAAGGGTTTCCTTAATATCTATTATTATCCAAGTCTAAGGGTTTACAATAGAGGGTGGGGGCTATATATAGTCCAGCCACAAAACAGGGGTAGTTTCGGAATGAAAAGGTAAATTGTAGGTTGGGTTACAAGGCACAGGGCCGAACTGAGGCGATCAGGATCTGGCAGGACCGGTAGTATCGGTCCTGCAACCGGTAGTACCGGTCGTGACCGGTAGTACCGCTTCCGGAGCGGTAGTACCGCTTGAGGGCCTGGAGCTTCCGTCGGATGCGCCTGTGGCGAGCGGTAGGAGGGGGCGGTAGTACCGGCCACCGGTAGTACCGGTTGCAGGACCGGTAGTACCGCTTGCTTCTGGGGCGTGGAGTGGTGCTTCATGTGGCGAGCGGTAGGAGGAGGCGGTAGGACCGCTTGGAGCGGTAGTACCGGTCGTCCCAACCGGTAGTACCGCTTGCGTCTGGCAGCGACTGGTGGCTTCTTCGACCTGATGATGCACAGAGTTTGCGTGTGAAGTAGCAAGCCATCCAAGGGTGTGTCGAAGTCACACAAGGAGAGGAGCGAGTTCACCTTAGTTTGAAGGAGTTTCGCTCGGGCGCGAGTCATGGGTCCACTTGGGTAGCTCGTGGGAGTAGATGTAGTAGCGGTCGTAGGACGGGCTGCATCAGCTCCCCCCCTTGGGAAAGAGTCGTCCTCGACTCTTCAACCGTCACAACTTCCTCTTCGCCATGGTAGGGTGAGAGGTCCTTGACATTGAAAGTCGAGCTCACAAGATACTTCGATGTTGGTATATCAATCACATAGGCGTTGTTGTTGATCCTCTTTAGCACCTTGAATGGTCCATCGCCTCGTGGCTTTAGCTTGGAGTCGCGTTCCTTGGGGAAGCGGTCTTTACTCAAGTGTATCCATACAAGGTCGCCCTCATCAAAGATCATCTCTTTCTTGGTCTTGTTTAGCCTTGATGCTTGGCGAAGGACTTGTTGCTCGATAGTAGCTTGTGTGTCGTCATGGAGTTTGATCATTGCTTGGGCACGCTTGACAACGTCCATATTGGCACGTTCATGAAGTGGAAGTGGAAGGATATCGAGCGCGATGAGAGGCTCGAAGCCATAGACGATCATGAACGGGCTCCTCATGGTGGTGGAGTGCTTGGCGCGATTGTAGGCGAACTCGGCGTGTGGAATGCATTCCTCCCAGTCTTTAAGGTTCTTCTTTATCAATACCCGGAGAAGTGTGCCAAGACTTCGATTGACGACCTCGGTTTGTCCATCGGTTTGAGGATGCGAGGCGGACGAGAAGAGGAGCTTGATGCCGAGCTTGGCCATGAGGGTCTTCCAGAAGTAGCTCATGAATTTGACGTCGCGGTCGGAGACGATTGTTCTTGGCACGCCGTGTAGCCGAATTATTTCCCTGAAAAACAAATTTGCTACATGTGAAGCATCATCGGTCTTATGGCACGGAATGAAATGTGCCATTGTCGAAAAGCGATCCACGACTACAAATATGGAATCATGACCATGTTTCGATCTAGGCAAACCTAACACAAAGTCCATGCTAATGTCCGACCAAGGCGCATAAGGAATAGGCAATGGAATATAAAGACCAAAGGGGTTGGACTTGGACTTAGCTTGGATACATGCAGTGCATCGTTGAACGTGGCGCTCCACGTCGCGCTTCATCTTTGGCCAAAAGTAGTGAGTGGAGAGCATGTCATATGTCTTGTCACGGCCAAAGTGACCCATAAGGCCTCCACCATGGGACTCTTGAAGAAGCAAAAGTTGGAGAGACGATTTCGAAATGCAAAGCTTGTTTTGTTTGAAAAGAAAACCCTTATGCAAATAGAAATCATCAATCCCTTTGTCCATTGAACATTGTGCAAATATTGGTCCAAAGAAAGAGTCGGACGCGTACAAAGATTTGATGTCCTCAAGACCCAAGACATTGACTTCGAGTCGTGTAAGAAGGCTTGTGTTTTTGCGAGACAAGGCGTCCGCTACCACATTTTCTTTGCCCTTCTTGTATTTTACAATGTAAGGAAAAGACTCCATAAACTCAACCCACTTTGCGTGCCTTTTACTCAAGTTGGCTTGGCCCTTAAGGTACTTCAACGACTCATGGTCGGAATGGATGATAAATTCTTTGGGCCAAAGATAGTGTTGCCACACTTGAAGAACACAAACCAAGGCAAAAAGTTCTTTGTCATAAATGGGATAATTGAGGCGTGCGCCATCAAGTTTCTCACTATGGTAAGCAATAGGACGCCCATTTTGCATAAGGACGCCACCAATGCCAATACCACTAGCGTCACATTAAATTTCAAAGGTTTTTGTGAAATTCGGCAATGCAAGAAGTGGTGCTTCGGTGAGCCTCTTTTTGAGCTCATCAAAAGCCTTTTGTTGTGCTTTTCCCCAAACGAACGTGACATTTTTCTTGGTCAATTCGTTGAGGGGGCAAGCAATTGTAGAAAAATCTTTCACAAAGCGACGGTAAAAGCCGGCCAACCCATGAAAACTACGAAGTTCACTAACATTTGTTGGGATGGGCCAATCTCGTATGTCCTTGACTTTTGAGACGTCCACTTCTATGCCATTAGAAGACACAACAAAACCAAGGAAAATCAGCTTGTCTCTTGCAAAAGTGCACTTGGGGAGATTAGCATAAAGCTTTTCATGACGAAGGATTTGGAGGACCTCCTTAACATGAGTAACATGCTCCTCTAGTGACTTGCTATAGACAAGAATGTCATCAAAGTAAACAACTACACTCTTTCCAATGAGAGATCGCAAAATATGGTTCATGAGGCGCATGAAGGTAGATGGGGCATTGGATAAGCCAAAAGGCATAACCAACCATTCATAGAGACCAAGCTTGGTCTTGAAGGCGGTTTTCCACTCATCACCTTCAGCCATGCGAATTTGATGGTAGCCACTACGAAGATCAATTTTCAAAAATATAGTGGCTCCACATAACTCATCAAGCATGTCATCAAGACGCGGTATAGGATGTCGATAACGCACGGTGATAGCATTGATTGGACGGCAGTCCATGCATAACCGCAACGTATCATCCGTTTTCGGGACTAGGATCACGGGAACCGCGCTTGGGCTAGTGCTTACTTGGATCAAACCTTTGGAGACGAGTTGGTTGATTTGACGCTCGATCTCCTTCGTCTCTTCCGGGTTTGTGCGATACGCGGCGCGGTTTGGTAGTGGTGCGCCGGGTATGAGGTCGATGCGGTGTTCGATTCCACGAAGAGGAGGAAGGCCATGAGGAAGCTCTTCGGGGAAACATCTTGGAATTCCTGCAAAACAGCCATCAAAGAAGGAGGAACATTTGTCAAGTCGTTAGTTCCTTGCGCTAGTCCCTTGCATACGAGGACGTAGTGCAAGATGGATGGGTTGTTCCGCACTTCTCTCATCTCACTTTTGGTGGCAAGAAGAACACTCTTAGTTTTTCCACTCGAGTTTGGCTTGTAGCTGTCACTCACTATGGTGTGGTTCTCTTGCTCACCACTCTTCTCACAAGGTGTTTTTGCGTATTGCGCCCTCGCTAAAGCCTTTGCATTGTCCGCAATTATTTGGCTAGGAGTCATTGGTTGCAACACACAAGTTTTATCAAGCCATTTGAAGGTGTAAGTGTTTGAGTGACCATTATGCAAAGCATGCTTGTCATATTGCCACGGTCTTCCGAGCAACATGTGACAAACCGTCATTGGAACCACATCACATTCCACCGTGTCCTTGTAGTGCCCAATTGAGAATGTCACCGAGACGGTGTGCTTGATCTTGATGGATCCTTGGTCACTTAGCCATTGGATATGGTAGGGGTGTCTATGTGGAAGGAGGGTGAGGTTAAGTTTCTCACACAATTCCGTGCTTGCAAGGTTGTGGCAACTCCCACCATCGATGACAACTTTGATGGACTTCCCATTGATGCCGGCACGAGTTTGGAAGATGTTCGAGCGTTGGTCTTCATTTTCATTGGCTTGGGTAGTCAAGACCCTTGTGACCATAAGCGATGGACTTGCGTCATGCTCACACACAAGAAGTTCTTGGTCCTCTTCCAAGTGTTGCCTTGCCATGGCTTCCTTGACCCTTGCATCAAACTCTTCTTCACTCAAGTATTCTTCATCGCCGTTGTCATGGATGAACAAAACTTTCTTGTTTCCACATGCATTCGACTTGTGTCCTTTGCCTCCACACTTGTAGCATTCACCATTGAATGGTTGATCATCCCTTGTGTGTTTGCCACTTGGGGGCTGTTTTCCTTGAGGGAGAGTTGGCTTGAATGGAAGCTTTGTTGTACTTGAGGAGCTTCCACTTGGTGTCATTGGAGTAGTGGTTGGAGCTTGCTTGTATGTGAAGTGCGTCTTTGGCTTGTTGAACTTGATGTCCTCTTGCACTTGACGTTCGGCCTTTGATGCAATGTGCACAAGCTCAACCATGTTGTTGTACCTTTGGAACTCGGTGATGCACTTGATAGGATGGATTAAGCCATTGAGGAAGCGTGCCATTGTTTGCTCATCTCGCTCTTCAATGTTGGCATGGATCATGTTGAGCTCCATTTGCTTGAAGTATTCTTCCACGGTCTTTGTTCCTTGACTAAGCGTTTGAAGCTTGTTGAAGAGGTCACGCGTGTAGTGTGAAGGAACAAAGCGGGATCTCATATGGGCCTTCATGTCTTGCCAAGTTGCAATTGGAGGCTCTTCTTTTGCTTCGCGAGCGAGTTGGACTTGTTCCCACCAAAGGTTGGCATACTCATCAAACTCGAGGGATTCCATGGCCATCATCTTCTCATTGCTATAATTGTGCATGCGGAAGATCTTGTCGACCTTGAGTTCCCAAGAGAGATATTCTTCGGGCTCATTGGAACCGGTGAACTTTGGCATGGTGAATTTGAGCTTGCCGAAAGTTTCTTCTCCATTGCGGTTCCGGTTGCGTCGGTTGCCATGATTTTGGCGGTCATCATCATCATCCGAGCTCTCATGTCTTGCTTGGTGATTGTTGCGTTGCTCTTGCGGTTGTTGAGGTGCCGCGTTTAGTGGTGGAACTTGTTGTTGACGACGAGCTTGTGGAGCTTGCTCGTTTTGTTGTCGCGGTTGAAGACGAGGAGGAGGTTGATGGTCCTCACGAGGAGCTTGGGGAGCTTGCTCTTGTTCTTGTCGTGGGTGATGTCGAGGAGCATTGTCGTGCGCCCTGTGGCGAGGAGGACGTCGAGCCACATGCGCAACAGGCTGCTCTTCTTCTTCTTGGGGTAGAGGAGGCTCGTCAGGACCATCATGTTGGCGACGGGACGCTCATGTCGATGATGACGCCTTGGAGGATCTTCGAGTGCTTCACGTCGACGATGATCTTGTTCGTCCTCTTCGGATGCTTCACTTATTGTTGAAGGTACATGTCGACGGCGATGGCCTTGGTGGTCCATGCGAGGTTGCTCTTGTTGAATCACTAGTGCCCTTGGTTGTGGCCGGTTCGCTTCGCGCCTTGGAGGTCTTGTGGAGAGGTCACCATCATAGCTTGACGTTGCGGCGTGACGCGCAGATGGTACCGCTTGCGAAGAGCTCATGGATTGAAGAACTGGTCCATCCCGTTGCCGTGAAGCGTGACGGCGAGGTGTACTTGATTCACTTGAGGAGTGCCGAGATGAGCTTGATTCGCGCGAGCGTGTCCTTGCGAGTCCATCAATGATGTGTTGAAGCTTCTCATCCGTTGAGGCGAGTGCACGACCAAGAGCTTCATTTTGATGACCGAGGTTGTGTTGCATGGCATGCATTTGGCCACGGACTTCTTCGAAGCGGTTGTCGATGTTCTTGAATTCCACACGGGCCTCGCTAAATTGTTCATCTTGGCGCCGCTCGAGAGCCTCACAACGATAGTTGAATTCTCCTCGGACCTTCCAATGGTCCCATCTTGTCATGAATTGGTTATCATCCTCCGGAGGTGGTGGTGGTTGGGATGGCTCTCCATGCCTGTCCATAATGCAAAGCCAACAAGGGTTGTATATGGAGAGAAAGGGTGTGGAGAATTAGCCTTTTACCTCACCTTGGAGATTATATCAAACCAATTGCCACACGAATGAGCGAAAAAAACGTGCAAAGTGAAATGGCAAGAAACTCTCAAAGGCTTTTGGTGGAAGGTTAGGATTGTGGAAAACCAAACGAAACGATCAAAGCAAAAGGTTATTGTCCTACGTGGTAAAGAACCAAAGATCAAAAGCAAAAGGATACGATCTACAAAAACACGAAAAACACACACGTGGAGAAAAATGAGGTTAGCACGACTACGAAAATGAGCACAAAAGGTCCTAACGAAGACTACGCTCGGTTGTCGTGCCAACACAAGGAGAGACCACAACTCGTTTGCCAAAAGAGGGTAAGCAATAGATTTGTGCACTTGCCTCGGTGCGCTCTTTCTTTTCTCTTGTTGGCTTACAAGCTTGGTATTCTCTTTGTATTGGGAGACTATGTATTTTTCTATTCTATCGTTTTCTTTTCCTTTTTTTTGATTCTTTTTCTTTTTTCTCCCTTGCTATGCTACTATATTAGCTTTTGTATTTGGCCTCACACTCACACTTTCCGAAGGCAAGTGCACAATGCTTAGACAAACACAAAATGAGTTGCTCTCGTAGGATAGATACACACAAAGGAAGATATGGGGCTGTCAAGGTGGTGTAAGTTATACCTTTGGTATTGTTGACGACTTGCAACCGTTGGTGGGGGATGGTGTTCGAGTGTCGCGGTGTCGTTGAGCGTGGGATGACTTTGATGCGGAAGCTGTTGTGAAAATGGCGACAAACACGCGAAACACGAACAAGCGAAGTGGGAAGGTCAGCGAACGAAATCGACGCGGCAATGGGCAGGAAACGCGGTCAGTGGCGAGCGGTAGTACCGCTGGTAACGAGCGGTAGTACCGCTTGTACTACCGGTAGTACCGGTCACTTGCGGTAGTACCGCTTGCACAGCCGGTAGTACCGCTTGGCAAAGGACAGGAACGAGGCGAACTTGCCAAAAACCTCACATTCGTGGGAAATCTGACCGAAAGGCTGAGCTAGAAACAACAGGGGCTATAGATCGACTCCCAAAGCAACAGATCTATGGACCAAAATCACGAAAAACTCACCAAATCCAGAGATCGACCCGAAGGCAAATTGGGCTCTTTTTGGTAGGATTTTCAATTTTAAGGCGGATAAAAGAAAAATTGGGGGAAATTCGTGATCAACCGTGCTCTTGATACCAATATGTTAGAGGGTAACCCTGGGGTTGGCCCGATCTTTCACGAATTCCATGAGAAACGAAGGGAGAGGGGTGGTCGGCGGATGAAATCGAGGAAAGCGATGAAAACCACGAACACACACACACCAAAACACGATACACGCCTACTCCTCACGCCGGTGGCAACCGGTCCAACATAATCTCTAGGATCGGTGTTGGGCGAAGCTCGCTCTCCACGCCAACAACGGGGGATGAGGTGCTTGGTGAGACCTTGACGACTTGGGGGCGAGACACCGAGAACCCAAGGCCTTGTACAACTTGAACGCACTAGGCAAGATCCAAGAGGGGGATGGATAATCCGGTGCTCCTTGGTAGGAGCATGAGACCAATAGATATAAGTCCTCAAAGGGTTTCCTTAATATCTATTATTATCCAAGTCTAAGGGTTTACAATAGAGGGTGGGGGCTATATATAGTCCAGCCACAAAACAGGGGTAGTTTCGGAATGAAAAGGTAAATTGTAGGTTGGGTTACAAGGCACAGGGCCGAACTAAGGCGATCAGGATCTGGCAGGACCGGTAGTATCGGTCCGGCAAACGGTAGTACCGGTCGTGACCGGTAGTACCGCTTCCGGAGCGGTAGTACCGCTTGAGGGCCTGGAGCTTCCGTCGGATGCGCTTGTGGCGAGCGGTAGGAGGGGGCGGTAGTACCGGCCACCGGTTGTACCGGTTGCAGGACTGGTAGTACCGCTTGCTTCTGGGGCGTGGAGTGGTGCTTCCTGTGGCGAGCGGTAGGAGGAGGCGGTAGGACCGCTTGGAGCGGTAGTACCAGTCGTCCCAACCGGTAGTACCGCTTGCGTCTGGCAGCGACTGGTGGCTTCTTCGTACCTGATGATGCACAGAGTTTGCGTGTGAAGTAGCAAGCCATCCAAGGGTGTGTCGAAGTCACACAAGGAGAGGAGCGAGTTCACCTTAGTTTGAAGGAGTTTGGCTCGGGCGCGAGTCATGGGTCCACGTGGGTAGCTCTTGGGAGTAGATGTAGTAGCGGTCGTAGGACGGGCTGCATCATAGAGGGTAAGTTGTTAGAAATCTAAATGGTCTCACTTGACCTATCAACTACCACTCTCAACTCACTCGGTGTATCACTCATGCCCTCAAAGTGGAAGCACTCAATCTCACATAAGGTGGAGTCACTCATCTCACTCTTGTTCTTACTCAAGTGGGCTAAGTGGCTCTCATACTCACATGGGATTGGTACCACATCATCACTCAAGCATATGGGGCTAGGCTCGATTTCCTCAACTCCAAGCGCCTCCTTCAAGGTTGACCTTGTCGCCTTCAAGGTTGGATACCATAAGATGGGCATCATCGCTCGCATGCTTAGTCGAAGGGAAAATCTCATGCTCGACCGTCTTGTGGCCATCTCGTAGTAGTGGTGGAGGTAGGCTCATGCTATCCAACTTGGCGAAGTAGAGGTCTACATTTTCCTCGTTGGCGAGGTCGTGGAAGTCAAGCGAAGGCATTGAAGCTTGATGGCGTGGAGGAAGGCTTGCTCTTGGTGCCATTGTGGTGGTGGCACGAGTAGGTGTAGGTGCCCTATGATGGTGTTGACGGAGGTCATTGGCGTGCCTTCCCGATGGTTTATGTTGGTGAAGCACTTGGTCATCCACATGACGCTCACGACGGTGATCATTTGCCTTGGCACTCTTCTTGTGCTTGTGGTGCCTTCTTGAGCTTGATTGAGCATTATGGTTGGTGCTCATCTTGAATTCTTCGTCTTGGTGGCGAAGATGCCTTTGACGATTTCTTGTATCCTCTTTATGGTGTCGATGCTCATGAGAGGATGTTTGTCGATGAAGATTCTTGTTTCTTGGCGCCTCTTGATGTATGTGATGTTTGGACGCCACTCTTGTTTGGATAGGAGGTGGCTCGTGGCGCCTTGGAGGTGATGGAGCTTGGCGCCTTGGAGATGGTGGAGCTTGACGCCATCTAGGTGGTGGCACTTGATGCCGTGTCGATGGTGGCGCTTGTCGCCTTGGAGGTGGATCATCGAAGTAGGTGGTGCCCTTTGGTGTGGCACGCTTGGCCTTGAAGGTCATGGATTCTTGATGATGCGCCTCCTCTTGCTTGGCGTAGTAGGCTTCCATCTCCACGCGGTGGAGGGATTCTTCATGGCTCGTGGAGGAGCCATCAAAGTCGATGAAGTTCTCCATGTCCTCCATGCTTGGCGAGGCGTCATCGATGTCGCACTCGAAGACGTCCATGCTTGGGGAGTAATTGTTGGTGTAGTACTCCATATCACCCAAGCATGTGGAGCGATTGTCGGTGTAGAGCTCCAAGTCTTCCATGCTTGAGGAGCCATAGTTGATGTCATGGTCCATGTATTCCATGCATGATGGAGGGGTTACCTCTTGGGTGCCCGATCTTCACGGATCTCGTGGTCAAATCGATGGGAAAGCGATGGGAAAGGGAGAAGGTAGCGGAAGCGAACACACACCTCGCGGAGAACACGATGAACACACGCAAAACTCACACGATACAAGGCCGATTGCTCCCGAACGGCGGCCACCGGTCCGATAGAATCCTCGCAAGGAAAGATCGGTCAACGTGCTCCCTCAAATCCACATCGAAGAAGGAAGAACACCTTGGGGAGGGTCTTGACAACTTGGAGACGAGACATGAACTCCAAGGCCTTGTTCAACGATGGATGCGTGATGCAAAGTCCAATCGAGGTTGGTGATGATAGTCGGTCCCCTTGGTAAAGGGGATGACGCAAAACTAGAGATTCCACAATGGGGGTTTTCTTTAGTCTATCATCTATGCCTAAGGGATACATGAGGGGTGGGGCTCTATTTATAGGCCAACCACATAAACAAGGGTAGTTTGGGGATAAACTAGGCGAAAAGGTAAGTAAAGGGGGATACATGGGCTCTGGCCCAACTAGTGCTCGCAGGCACTGCCAGGAGCGGTAGTACCGGACATGGGACCGGTAGTACCGCTTGGTTCGGTAGTACCGCTCTGGGACCGGTAGTACCGCTTGCGGTCCTGGGGCTTCCGTCGGCGTCTTCAGCGGGGAGCGGTAGTAAGGGGCGGTAGTGCCGCAGGGCGGTAGTACCGGTTCCAGGTCCGGTAGTACCGCCGGAGACAGAGAGTATTTGGCTTCTGTTGGCGTCGTATGTTGCTGGCGGTAGCAGAGGGTGATAGTGCCGCGGGCGGTAGTACCGGTCGACAGGTCCGGTAGTACCGCTGGCGACAGAGAGCATTTGGCGATCTGTCTTCTTCCGCCTCCTCTTCCAAGCCTCCGTCTTGTCGGGCTTGATGCTCCGGGCTTCCTCCCTTGCCTCCGTACTTGTCAATGTGAACCTATCATGCATATGTGACGGAGTATGAAGTAGCATACCATTCAATAGGGTAGGAAGGGGGCTCGCATAGAGGAATGGATTCACCTTTGGAGTCCATGACGACTTGGCATAAGTTGGAGACCAAGATGTGGTAACGACCGTAGGTCGGGCTACATCAGCTCCCCCCCTTCAAAAAGAGTCGTCCTCGACTCTACATACTCATCACAAAGTAGAAGCGGTCGAGAGACCTTCTTAATCCTGGGGTTCACCATATAGTCGTCCTCGAGGAGGTTGACTTGACAACATGATGTAGCCCAACCTACGGTCGTTACCACATCTTGATCTCCAACTTACACCAAGTCGTCATGGACTCCAAAGGTGAATCCGTTCCTCTATGCGAGCCCCCTTCCTTCCCTATTGAATGGCATGCTACTTCATACTCCGTCACATATGCATGATAGGTTCACATTGACAAGTACGGAGGCAAGGGAGGAAGCCCGGAACATCAAGCCCGACAAGACGGAGGCTTGGAAGAGGAGGCGGAAGAAGACAGACCGCCAAATGCTCTCTGTCGCCAGCGATACTACCGGACCTGGCGACCGGTACTACCGCCCGGCGGCACTACCGCCCTATGCTACTGCCAGCAACAGACAACACCAGCGCAAGTCCCACGAAGACAAGCGGCACTACCGGGCCAGGAAGCGGTACTACCGCTTGACCGGTACTACCGGTCGGGCCGGACCGGTACTACCGGACGACACAGAACCTGATCGTGTTAATTCGGCCCAGCGCCTTGTAACCCTCTCTATATTTCGCTATTTGTCCCCAAAATACCCCTGTTTATGTGGTTGGCCTATAAATAGAGCCCCCACCCCTCATGTAACCCTTAGGCATAGATGATAGACTAAAGAAAACCCCCATTGTGGAATCTCTAGTTTTGCCTCATCCCCTTTACCAAGGGGACCGACTATCGTCACCAACCTCGATTGGACTTTGCATCACGCATCCATCGTTGAACAAGGCCTTGGGTTCTCGGTTTCTCGCCCCCAAGTCGTCAAGACCCTCCTCAAGGTGTTCTTCCCTCTCCGATGTGGATTTGAGGGAGCACGTTGACCGATCTTTCCTTGCGAGGATTCTATCGGACCGGTGGCCACCGTTCGGGAGCAATCGGCCTTGTATCGTGTGAGTTTTGCGTGTGTTCATCGTGTTCTTTGCGAGGTGTGTGTTCGCTTCCGCTACCTTCTCCCTTTCCCCTCGCTTTCCCATCGATTTGACCACGAGATCCGTGAAGATCGGGCACCCAAGAGGTTAACCCCTCCATCATCTGGTATCAACAGCTTTTGGTTGCCATGGATTTCTCATCGATTTGGTCTTTTCCCCATAAATTCGAAATTTTCACCAAAAATAGCCCCAATTCGTGTTTTGGATCGATCTGTGATTTGAGTGCGTTTTGGTAGGTTTTGATCCGTGGATTACTTGCTAAACTTGTTGATCTACCTTCCTTTGCGTTCCCATAGCCTAATTCCTTGATTTCCCCCGTCGATTTGGTGTTTTTCTTGAAGATTTTCTGCCCAAATAGCCCCAAACTCGCGAAATCGCGTCAGATCTGGATTTCTCTGTCTCAAGCGGTACTACCGCTTCAAATCTATGGTACTACCGCCCACCGGTACCAAAATCCGGTACTACCGCCCGTGACAGAAAGAAAACAGCAAGTTCCAGATTTCAGCCTCTCACCGTTTTGAGCATAACTTTTGCATCCGAACTCGGATTTTGGTGTTCTTTAGCTCGTTTCGAAGAGGAGAAGGAGCTCTACATCATCATCCACGTGGTTCATGCAATATACTCCATCCAAATTCCGTGAGCAAGGCGGAATCCAACAATAAAGGGTGAAGATCGTCGACAAAAGGTATAAACATTCCGCGACTTCTCCCCACTTGCATTCCTTTGTGAACCCCACTATCTTTGCGAGAAACAAACACCTATTGAGACTAGTTCCTCTTATGATTGCTTGGGCTATGCACATTTGATACCTTGTAGATTCCGAGCAAACATTGTGAGCGCTTTCTCATATAGTTATCTTGTATAGTTGTTGGCACAAGGAAGAGGCGAGTGAAAAAGAAAAAGGAAAAAAGAAAAAGAGAAAAGAAATAGAAAAATAAAGAGAAAAAGAAACAAATATACAAGTGCCTCATAGAATAGGAAGCGCAAGCTCGATGAACATCAAATAGGTGGTACTTATTGTGCATATCTTGTAGCCCACCAATCTTATGCAATCGAACTAGCGTCTCTCCTTGTACTTGTGTGACACGAGCTTATAGTCTTCGCTAGGTAATCATTTGGTTCTTAGCTCACTTTTTCCGTCGCACAAGTCCCATTTATCCCACCGTGTGTGTTTCCTTGTACATATTTCCTATCTTGTGGATTATCTTGTTTTGCTTTGTGATCATTGTGGTTCTTTACTTGTCGTTACAACATCTTGATTTCGGATTGATTCTTGACATGCCACTTTCCATACCTATCCACCATAGGCCTTGTGTGTGTGTGTTTTTTGGTTCGTAGTTGGTTTTGGTGTTCCGCGTGAACTTCACTTTGCTTGGTTTATTGCTCTCAAGTGTGACCACTTGTACGATACGATCTTCCAAGGTAAAGTAAGGTTTGACGTTGTATCCCTAACTCCCACTACCACTTCCATATACACCGCTTGGTCTTGTGCATCATGTCTAGGGACTCCGAAACCGAGGATGATATCTATGAAGAATCCATGATGAGCCACCATGACTACGACTCCACAAGTATAGATGACATGACGGAGCACAACACCGAAAATGGCTCCGCATGCTTTGAGGACCCGGAGCACTACACCTACGACGACTCCACATGCATGGAAGACATGGAGCTCTACGTCGACAATGGCTCCTCATGCATGGAGCCTATGGAGCACTACACCGACAATGGATCCACATGCTTGGGTGATTTGGAGTACTACACCAACAATTACTCCCCAAGCATGGTCAACTTCGAGTGCGACATCGATGACGCCTCGCCAAGCATGGAGGACACGGAGAACTTCATCGACTTTGATGGCTCCTCCATGAGCCATGAAGAATTCCTCCACCGTGTGGAGATGGAAGCCTACTACGCCAAGCAAGAGGAGGCGCATCATCAAGATTCCATGACCTTCAAGGCCAAGCATGCCACACCAAAGGGCACCACCTACTTCGATGATCCACCTCCAAGGCGACATGTGCCACCACCTAGATGGCGTCAAGCGCCACCATCTCCAAGGCACCAAGCTCCATCACCTCCAAGGCGTCAATCTCTACCATCTCCAAGGCGACAAGCTTCATCACCGCCAAGGCGCCAAGCTCCAACTCCTATCCAAACAAGAGTGGCGTCCAAACATCATATGCATCAAGAGGCGCCAAGAAACAAGACTCTTCATCGACAAACATCCTCTCATGAGCATCGCCACCATAAAGAGGATACAAGACATCGTCAAAGGCATCTTCGCCATAAAGACGGAGAATTCATGATGAGCACCAACCATAATGCTCAAGCAAGCTCAAGAAGGCACCACAAGCACAAGAAGAGTGCCAAGGCAAGTGATCATCGTCGCGAGTGTCATGTGGACGACCAAGTGCGCCACCTACATCAACCATCGGCAAGGCACGCCAATGACCTCCGTCGACACCTTCATAGGGCACCTTCAACTACTCGTGCCACCACCACAATGGCACCAAGAGCAAGCCTTCCTCCACGCCATCAAGCTTCAATGCCTACGCTTGACTTCCACGACCTCGCCAACGAGGAAAATGTAGACATCTACTTCGCCAAGTTGGATAGCATGAGCCTACCTCCACCACTACTACGAGATGGCCACAAGACGGTCGAGCATGGGATTTTCCCTTCGACCATGGAGGAGAGCGATGATTCCCACCTTATGGCATCCAACCTTGAAGGCGACAAGGTCAAGAATGGTGAGCATGGGATTTTCCCTTCACCAAAGGAGGCGCATGGAGTTGAGGAAACCGAGCCTACCCCCATATGCTTGAGTGATGATGTGGCACCAATCCCATGTGAGTATGAGAGCCACTTAGCCCACTTGAGTGAGAACAAGAGTGAGATGAGTGACTCCACCTTATGTGAGATTGAGTGCTTCCACTTGGAGGGCATGAGCGATACTCTTAGTGAGTTGAGAGTGGTAGTTGATAGGTCAAGTGAGACCATTTCGATTTCTAACAACTTACCCTCTACCTCTAGTGTGTTCTCTTATGTTATGCTAGGTTCCATGGATGAAGAAGCGCCAAGCTATGAAGCAATGATGCCTCAATTGGAGAAGATGTACATGGTAGATGCTACGCCATGGATACATCAAGAAGATGAAGTCGTCCACAAGGAGGCCACTACTTCCACAACACCCACTTCATATGAGAGGTATGACCAAGGTAACAATAAGGGTGTTGATGATGCCATGATCCCACTAGTGGACATGATGAATTGTGAGGATATGCATGCTATGGATGATACTTGTGACATTACATATGCTTCATCCACTTTCCCATGTGATGCTTTGCCTTTGCATAATATTGATCATGTGGAATTGTTTGATTGCGATATCATTGCCATAAACATGCCATGCTATGCATCTTGTGTGTATCCTCCAATTGCTTTGGACTTGCCTTGTCATGCTAGTCATTCAATTTCTCCCGTTGCTTGCGATAAGATGAATTCTTGCTATTTCACTTGTTTTGCTTGCAACAATATTGATCAAATGCGTTCTAATGAGATGGCCCCCATAGCTTTCTCAATTTTTGGAGATTTTGATGATGGCCATGATAAGCATGTTCCCCACTTGCATACTCACCATGCATCTATTTCATACTTGAATGACATTAATGGTGATGTGCACAAGAAGAGATACGTCATGATGGATGATGTGTATCTCTACCATGCACACACGTTCTTCCTTTTACATATGATGTGTGTAGGTACCCGCACGAGAATGTCAACCTCGGTTGAGCACGAGTTGACAAAAAGAGCTCTAGAGAGCATCCCACAAGTGAGTTCAAGATCGAACCCAGCTCTGATACCTTTTGCATGCTTTGCATCTTTCATGTTGGCAAATTGCTCTTTCCTATGGTTTGATTGCAAGCATGTTAATGGTATTATCATCCCTTGTGACATGCATGTTTCTTCGCCTTTAGATAATGATGCTTTGTGTGTTGCAACAAAAATGTTGAACAATTTACCTTTCCGATGTTTTGTGTGCAACCACAATTCCTTTAAGAACATGTATTGTCATGAGAGCTTCCAAGAATCTCTTCTTGTTGTTGCAACAAACATAAGGACCACTTGCTCTTTCATTTGGTTTGTTTGCAAACATAATACTTTTGTTTTGGATATACTTCCTTGTGTGTTTTTGCCAAATTCTCCTAGTCTTGCACCAAAGATGTTGTTTGAAATTTGGAGCCAATGCTTTGAATGCCCCACTTCTATGTTATATGGAGTTTTTGAGTTTCCACATTTGGATGATGTTCAAACGATTTCCATGCACATTGACCATGCATATGCATCCCGTTTGCTATACTTGAGTTGTGCTAATCGTGTTGTGAACAAGAATGGACATGCCACATTTGACATGCTCCTCTATCACGCACGAAAATATTTTGCTTGGTCTTTGTTGTGTGAAGGTACAAGTGCATACACGTCAACCTCTATGGACTATATGTTGACAAGAAGAACCGAAGAGAGTTACCTATGGCTACCCTTCATCGAGCTATCACTACAAGCTAAGGTGACTTCCTTCTACTTGAGGACTCATGCAATAATCTTCATGAATTGGCTACGCTTTGAGTGTTGCTTTGCTTTTGTTGTGAGCTTTGTAGGCTTCAAGGAAGGTGAAGGAACATTGAAGTGTTGTCAAGTCAATCTTCCCGAGGACGACTATATAGTGAACCCCAGGATCAAGGATGTCCTTCGACCGCTTCTACTTTGTGATGAGCATGTAGAGTCGAGGACGACTCTTTTTGAAGGGGGGGAGCTGATGTAGCCCGACCTACGGTCGTTACCACATCTTGGTCTCCAACTTACACCAAGTCGTCATGGACTCCAAAGGTGAATCCGTTCCTCTATGCGAGCCCCCTTCCTTCCCTATTGAATGGCATGCTACTTCATACTCCGTCACATATGCATGATAGGTTCACATTGACAAGTACGGAGGCAAGGGAGGAAGCCCGAAACATCAAGCCCGACAAGACGGAGGCTTGGAAGAGGAGGCGGAAGAAGATAGACCGCCAAATGCTCTCTGTCTCCAGCGGTACTACCGGACCTGGCGACCGGTACTACCGCCCTATGCTACCGCCAGCAACAGACAACACCAGCGCAAGTCCCAGGACGACAAGCGGTACTACCGGGCCAGGAAGCGGTACTACCGGGCCAGGAAGCGGTACTACCGCTTGACCGGTACTACCCGGTCGGGCCGGACCGGTACTACCGGACGACACAGAACCTGATCGTGTTAATTCGGCCCAGCGCCTTGTAACCCTCTCTATATTTCGCTATTTGTCCCCAAAATACCCCTGTTTATGTGGTTGGCCTATAAATAGAGCCCCCACCCCTCATGTAACCCTTAGGCATAGATGATAGGCTAAAGAAAACCCCCATTGTGGAATCTCTAGTTTTACCTCATCCCCTTTACCAAGGGGACCGACTATCGTCACCAACCTTGATTGGACTTTGCATCACGCATCCATCGTTGAACAAGGCCTTGGGTTCTCGGTTTCTCGCCCCCAAGTCGTCAAGACCCTCCTCAAGGTGTTCTTCCCTCTCCGATGTGGATTTGAGGGTGCACGTTGACCGATCTATCCTTGCGAGGATTCTATCGGACCGGTGGCCACCATTCAGGAGCAATCGCCCTTGTATCGTGTGAGTTTTGCGTGTGTTCATCGTGTTGTTCGCGAGGTGTGTGTTCGCTTCCGCTACCTTCTCCCTTTCCCCTCGCTTTCCCATCGATTTGACCACGAGATCCGTGAAGATCGGGCACCCAAGAGGTTAACCCCTCCATCACAACACTTCAATGTTCCTTCACCTTCCTTGAAGCCTACAAAGCTCACAACAAAAGGAAAGCAACACTCAAAGCGTAGCCAATTCATGAATATTATTGCATGAGTCCTCAAGTAGAAGGAAGTCACCTTATCTTGTAGATATAGCTCGATGAAGGGTAGCCATAGGTAACTCTCTTCGGTTCTTCTTGTCAACATATAGTCCATAGAGGTTGACGTGTATGCACTTGTACCTTCACACAACAAAGACCAAGCAACATATGTTTGTGTGTGATAGAGGAGCATGTCATTTGTGGCATGTCCATTCTTGTTCACAACACGATTAGCAAAACTCAAGTATAGCAAATGGGATGCATATGCATGGCCAATGTGCATGGAAATCGTTTGAACATCATCCAAATGTGGAAACTCAAAAACTCCATATAACATAGTAGTGGGGCACTCAAAGTAGTGGATCCAAATTTCAAACAACATCTTTGATGCAAGAATAGGAGAATTTGGCAAAAACACACAAGGAAGTATATCCAAAACAAAAGTATTATGTTTGCAAACTAACCAAATGAAAGAGCAAGTGGTCCTTATGTTTGTTGCAACAACAAGACGAGATTCTTGGAAGCTCACATGACAATACATGTTCTTAAAGGAATTGTTGTTGCACACAAAACATCGGAAAGGTAAATTGTTCAACATTTTTGTTGCAACACACAAAGCATCATTATCTAAAGGCCAAGAAACATGCATGTCACAAGGGATGATAATACCATTAACATGCTTGCAATCAAACCATAGGAAAGAGCAATTTGCCAACATGAAAGATGCAAAGCATGCAAAAGATATCAGAGCTGGGTTCGATCTTGAACTCACTTGTGGGATGCTCTCTAGAGCTCTTTTTGTCAACTCGTGCTCAACCGTGGTTGACATTCTAGTGCGGGTACCTACACACATCATATGTAAAAGGAAGAACGTGTGTGCATGGTAGAGATACACATCATCCATCATGACGTATCTCTTCTTGTGCACATCACCATTAATGTCATTCAAGTATGAAATAGATGCATGGTGAGTATGCAAGTGGGGAACATGGTTATCATGGCAATCATCAAAATCTCCAAAAATTGAGAAAGCTATGGGGTCCATCTCATTATAACGGATATGATCAATATTGTTGCAAGCAAAACAAGTGAAATAGCAAGCATTCATCTTATCGCAAGCAACGGGAGAAATTGAATGACTAGCATGACAAGGCAAGTCCAAAGCAATTGGAGGATACACACAAGATGCATAGCATGGCATATTTATGGCAATGATATCGCAATCAAACAATTCCACATGATAAATATTATGCAAAGGCAAAGCATCACATGGGAATATGGATGAAGCATAAGTAATGTCACAAGTATCATCCATAACATGCATATCCTCACAATTCATCATGTCCACTAGTGGGATCATGGCATCATCAACACCCTTATTGTTACCTTGGTCATACCTCTCATATGAAGTGGGTGTTGTGGAAGTAGTGGCCTCCTTGTGGACGACTTCGTCTTCTTGATGTATCCATGGCGTAGCATCATCTTTGTGCACCATGTACATCTTCTCCAATTGAGGCATCATTGCTTCATGGATTGGCGCTTCTTCATCCATGGAACCTAGCATAACACAAGGGAACACACTAGAGGTAGAGGGTAAGTTGTTAGAAATCGAAATGGTCTCACTTGACCTATCAACTACCACTCTCAAGTCACTAGGAGTATCGCTCATGCCCTCCAAGTGGAAGCACTCAATCTCACATAAGGTGGAGTCACTCATGTCACTCTTGTTCTCACTCAAGTGGGCTAAGTGGCTCTCAGACTCACATGGGATTGGTACCACATCATCACTCAAGCATATGGGGGTAGGCTCGGTTTCCTCAACTCCATGCGCCTCCTTTGGTGAAGGGAAAATCCCATGGTCACCATTCTCGACCTTGTCGCCTCCAAGGTTGGATGCCATAAGATGGGCATCATTTCTCTCCTCCATGGTCGAAGGGAAAATCCCATGCTCGACCGTCTTGTGGCCATCTCTTAGTAGTGGTGGAGGTAGGCTCATGCTATCCAACTTGGCGAAGTAGGCGTCTACATTTTCCTCGTTCGCGAGGTCGTAGAAGTCAAGCGTCGGCTTTGAAGCTTGATGGCGTGGAGGAAGGCTTGCTCTTGGTGCCATTATGGTGGTGGCACGAGTAGTTGAAGGTGCCCTATGATGGTGTCGACGGAGGTCATTGGCGTGCCTTGCCGATGGTTGATGTAGGTGGCGCACTTGGTCGTCCACATGACACTCGCAACGATGATGACTTGCCTTGGCACTCTTCTTGTGCTTGTGGTGCCTTATTGAGCTTGCTTGAGCATTATGGTTGGTGCTCATCACGAATTCTTCGTCTTGGTGGCGAAGATGCCTTTGACGATGTCTTGTATCCTCTTTATGGTGGCGATGCTCATGAGAGGATGTTTGTCGATGAAGAGTCTTGTTTCTTGGCGCCTCTTGATGCATACGTTGTTTGGACGCCACTCTTGTTTGGATAGGAGTTGGAGCTTGGCGCCTTCGAGGTGATGTAGCTTGGCTCCTTGGAGATGGTGGAGCTTGACGCCTTGGAGGTGATGGAGCTTGGAGCCTTGGAGATGGTGGCACTTGACGCCATCTAGGTGGTGGCACTTGTCGCCTTGGCGGTGGATCATCGAAGTAGGTGGTGCCCTTTGGTGTGGCACGCTTGGCCTTGAAGGTCATGGAATCTTGATGATGCGCCTCCTCTTGCTTGGCGTAGTAGGCTTCCATCTCCACGCGGTGGAGGAATTCTTCATGGCTCGTGGAGGAGCCATCAAACTCGATGAAGTTCTCCGTGTCCTCCATGCTTGGCGAGGCGTCATCGATGTCGCACTCAAATTCATCCATGCTTGGGGAGTAATTGTTGGTGTAGTACTCCATATCACCCAAGCATGTCGAGCCATTGTTGGTGTAGTGATCCATTGGCTCCATGCATGAGGAGCCATTGTCGACGTAGAGCTCCATGTCTTCCATGCATGTGGAGTCGTCGTAGGTGTAGTGCTCCGGGTCCTCAAAGCATGCGGAGCCATTGTCGGTGTTGTGCTCCGTCATGTCCTCTATACTTGTGGAGTCGTAGTCATGGTGGCTCATCATGGATTCTTCATAGATATCATCCTCGGTTCCGGAGTCCCTAGACATGATGCACAAGACCAAGCGGTGTATATGGAAGTGGTAGTGGGAGTTAGGGATACAACGTCAAACCTTACTTTACCTTGGAAGAATGTATCGTACAAGTGGCCACACTTGAGAGTAATAAACCAAGCAAAGTGAAGTTCACGCGGACCCCAAAACCAACTACGAACCAAAAAAAACACACACAAGGCCTATGGTGGATAGGTATGGAAAGCGGCATGTCAAGAATCAATCCGAAATCAAGATTTTGTAATGGCAAGTAAAGAACCACAATGATCACAAAGCAAAACAAGTCAATCCACAAGATAGGAAATATATACAAGGAAACACACACGGTGGGATAAATGGGACTTTTGCGACGGAGAAAGTGAGCTAAGAACCAAATGATTACCTAGCGAAGACAATAAGCTCGTGTCACACAAGTACAAGGAGATACGCTAGTTCGATTGCACAAGATTGGTGGGCTACAAGATATGCACAATAAGTACCACCTATATGATGTTCATCGAGCTTGTGCTTCCTATTCTATGAGGCACATGTATATTTGTTTTTTTTCTCTTTTCATTTTTTTTCTATTTTTTTTTCACTTGCCTCTTCCTTGTGCCAACAACTATACAAGATAACTATATGAGATAGCGCTCACAATGTTTGCTCGGAATTCTACAAGGTATCAAATGTGCATAGCCCAAGCAATCATAAGAGGAACTAGTCTCAATAGGTGTTTGTTGCTCGCAAAGATAGTGGGGTTCACAAAGGAATGCAAGTGGGGAGAAGTCGCAGAATGTTTATACCTTTTGTCAACGATCTTCACCCTTTATTGTTGTATTCCACCTTGCTCACGGAATTGGATGGAGTAGATTGCATGAACCACGTGGATTATGATATAGAGCTCCTTCTCCTCTTCGAAACGAGCTAAAGAACACCAAAATCCGAGTTCGGATGCAA
Source organism: Avena atlantica (assembly GCA_910589765.1). NCBI lineage: Eukaryota > Viridiplantae > Streptophyta > Magnoliopsida > Poales > Poaceae > Avena > Avena atlantica. The sequence goes on along the minus strand of CAJUWN010001287.1, from coordinate 89,874 downwards.
AAGTTATGCTCAAAACGGTGAGAGGCTGAAATCTGGAACTTGCTGTTTTCTTTCTGTCTTGGGCGGTATTACCGTATTTTTGGAGCGGTAGTACCGCTCGAGACAGAGAAATCCAGATCTGACGCGATTTCGCGAGTTTGGGGCGATTTGGGCGGAAAATCTTCAAGAAAAACACGAAATCGACGGGGGAAATCAAGGAATTAGGCTATGGGAACGCAAAGGAAGGTAGATCAACAAGTTTAGCAAGTAATCCACGGATCAAAACCTACCAAAACGCACTCAAATCACAGATCGATCCAAAACACAAATTGGGGCTATTTTTGGTGAAATTTTCGAATTTATGGGGAAAAGACCAAATAGATGAGAAATCCGTGGCAACCAAAAGCTGCTGATACCAGATGATGGAGGGGTTAACCTCTTGGGTGCCCGATCTTCACGGATCTCGTGGTCAAATCGATGGGAAAGCGAGGGGAAAGGGAGAAGGTAGCGGAAGCGAACACACACCTCGCGAAGAACACGATGAACACACGCAAAACTCACACGATACAAGGACGATTGCTCCCGAACAGCGGCCACCGGTCCGATAGAATCCTCGCAAGGAAAGATCGGTCAACGTGCTCCCTCAAATCCACATCGGAGAGGGAAGAACACCTTGGGGAGGGTCTTGACAACTTGGAGACGAGACATGAACTCCAAGGCCTTGTTCAACGATGGATGCGTGATGCAAAGTCCAATCGAGGTTGGTGACGATAGTCGGTCCCCTTGGTAAAGGGGTTGAGGCAAAACTAGAGATTCCACAATGGGGGTTTTCTTTAGTCTATCATCTATGCCTAAGGGATACATGAGGGGTGGGGGCTCTATTTATAGGCCAACCACATAAACAAGGGTAGTTTGGGGATAAACTAGGCGAAAAGGTAAGTAAAGGGGGATACATGGGCTGTGGCCCAACTAGTGCTCGCAGGCACTGCCAGGAGCGGTAGTACCGGACATGGGACCGGTAGTACCGCTTGGTTCGGTAGTACTGCTCTGGGACCGGTAGTACCGCTTGCGGTCCTGGGGCTTCCGTCGGCGTCTTCAGCGGGGAGCAGGAGTAAGGGGCGGTAGTGCCGCAGGGCGGTAGTACCGGTTCTAGGTCCGGTAGTACCGCCGGAGACAGAGAGTATTTGGCTTCTACTGGCGTCGTCTGTTGCTGGCGGTAGCAGAGGGCGGTAGTGCCGTCGGGCGGTAGTACCGATCGCCAGGTCCGGTAGTACCACTGGCGACAGAGAGCATTTGGCGATCTGTCTTCTTCCGCCTCCTCTTCCAAGCCTCCGTCTTGTCAGGCTTGATGCTCCGTGCTTCCTCCCTTGCCTCCGTACTTGTCAATGTGAACCTATCATGCATATGTGACGGAGTATGAAGTAGCATACCATTCAATAGGGTAGGAAGGGGGCTCGCATAGAGGAATGGATTCACCTTTGGAGTCCATGACGACTTGGCATAAGTTGGAGACCAAGATGTGGTAACGACCGTAGGTCGGGCTACATCAATGCATGTGGAGCCGTTGTCGATGTAGTGCTCCGGGTCCGCAAAGCATGCGGAGCCATTGTCGTTGTTGTGCTCCGTCATGTCCTCTATACTTGTGGAGTCATAGTCATGGTGGCTCATCATGGATTCTTCATAGATATCATCCTCGATTCCGGAGTCCCTAGACATGATGCCCAAGACCAAGCGGTGTATATGGAAGTGCTAGTGGGAGTTAGGGATACAACGTCAAACCTTACTTTACCTTGGAAGATCGTATCGTACAAGTGGCCACACTTGAGAGCAATAAACCAAGCAAAGTGAAGTTCACGCGGAACACCAAAACCAACTACTAACCAAAAAACACACACACAAGGCCTATGGTGGATAGGTATGAAAAGTGGCATGTCAAGAACCAATCCGAAATCAAGATGTTGTATTGGCAAGTAAATAACCACAATGATCACAAAGCAAACAAGTCAATCCACAAGATAGGAAATATGTACAAGGAAACACACACGGTTGGATAAATGGGACTTGTACGACAGAGAAAGTGAGGTAAGAACCAAATGATTACCTAGCGAAGACTATAAGCTCGTGTCACACAAGTACAAGGAGAGACACTAGTTCTATTGCAATTAATTGGTGGGCTACAAGATATGCACAATAAGTACCACCTATATGATGTTCATCGAGCTTGCGCTTCCTATTCTATGAGGCACTTGTATATTTATTTCTTTTTCTCTTTCTTTTTCTTTTTCTATTTTTTTCTTCTTTTTTTCCTCTTTTTCTTTTTCACTTGCCTCTTCCTTATGCCAACAACTATACAAGATAACTAAATGAGATAGCGCTCACAATGTTTGCTCGGAATCTACAAGGTATCAAATGTGCATAGCCCAAGCAATCATAATAGGAACTAGTCTCAATAGGTGTTTGTTGCTCGCAAAGATAGTGGGGTTCACAAAGGAATGCAAGTGGGGGGAAGTCGCGGAATGTTTATACCTTTCGTCGACGAGCTTCACCCTTTATTGTGAGCTTCCACCTTGCTCACGGAATATGGATGGAGTAGATAGCATGAACAACGCAGATGATGATGTAGTGCTCCTTCTCCTCTTCGAAACGAGCTAAAGAACACCAAAATCCGAGTTGAAATGCAAAAGTTATGCTCAAAACCGTGTTGCAGTTTTTCTGTCTGCAGGGAGGGGCGGAGACTCCGGTCTGGAGGTCCGGAGACTCCGGTCTGGAGCCCAAAAAGTCCGGAGACTCCGGTCTAGGCCAGAGACTCCAGTCCAGGAGATTCCAGAGCGTCCAGAACTCGAACGGGACGCGTTTTGGGCGGAAAAACTCGAACCAAAACAACAGATTGATGGGGGAAATCAAGGAATTAGGCCATGGAAACGCAGGGGAAGGTAGATCAACTAGTTTAGCAAGTAATGCATGGATCAAAACCTACCAAAACGCACTCAAATCACAGATCGATCCAAAACACGAATTGGGGCTTTTTTTGGTGAAATTTTCGAATTTATGGGGAAAAGACCAAATCGATGAGAAATCCGTGGCAACCAAAAGCTGCTGATACCAGATGATGGAAGGGGTTAACCTCTTGGGTGCCCGATCTTCACGGATCTCATGGTCAAATCTATGGGAAAGCGAGGGGAAAGGGAGAAGGTAGCGGAAGCGAACACACACCTCGCGAAGAACACGATGAACACACGCAAAACTCACATGATACAAGGCCGATTGCTCCCGAACAGCGGCCACCGGTACGATAGAATCCTCGCAAGGAAAGATCGGTCAACGTGCTCCCTCAAATCCACAACGGAGAGGGAAAAACACCTTGGGGAGGGTCTTGACAACTTGGAGACGAGACGTCGAACTCCAAGGCCTTGTTCAACGATGGATGCGTGATGCAAAGTCCAATCGAGGTTGGTGACGATAGTCGGTCCCCTTGAGTAAGGCGATGAGGCAAAACTAGAGATTCCACAATGGGGGTGTCTTTAGTCTATCATCTATGCCTCCGGGATACATGAAGGGGTGGGGGCTCTATTTATAGACCAGCCACATAAACAGGGGTAGTTTGGGGATAAAACTAGGGTTTGGACGAGATAGAGGGGTACATGGGACAAAGGCCCAGCTGGCGGCGCGCAGGCCCATCGTGAAGGCCGGAGACTCCGGTCTGTCTCCGGTGTCGTCTCCGGAGTGGCGTTCTGACTGTCCTCTGGCGGTTGCTGGGGTCGGTCCGGAGGTAGGTCCGGAGACACCGGTGTCAGGACCTGATGCAGCCCGTCCTACGACCGCCACTACATCTACTCCCACAAGCTCCCCAAGTGGACCCATGACTCGCGGCCAAGCCAAACTCCTTCAAGCTAAGGTGAACTCGCTCCTCTCCTTGTGTGACTTCGATACATCTTTGGATGGCCTGCTACTTCATACCCATGCATTGTGCATCATCAGATACGAAGAGAAGAACCCACAGGACGGAGGAGCGCCAGCAGAAGAGACCAAATGCTCTCTTTCGCCAGCGGTACTACCGGACCTGGCGACCGGTACTACCGCTTGGCGGTACTACCGCCCAACGCTACCGCCAGCAATAGAAGGTCCCCGAGCTGCCCAAGCGCTCTCTGTCACTAGCGGTACTACCGTCCCCGGATCCGGTACTACCTGGCAACGGTACTACCGCCCCCTGCTACCGCCACCAACAGAAGGCCCCAGCGCAAGTCCTAGGACGACAAGCGGTACTACCGGGCCAGGAACCGGTACTACCGCATGACCGGTACTACCGGTCCCGCCAGGCGGTACTACCGCCAGAGTCAGAAACTATTATTGTTATTTCGGCCCAGCGCCTTGTAACCCTCTCCATATTTCGCTATTTATCCCCAAACTACCCCTGTTTTTGTGGCTGGACTATATATAGCCCCCCACCATCCATTGTAAACCCTAGACTTGGATAATAATAGATATTAAGGAAACCCTTTTGAGGACTTATATCTATTGGTCTCATGCTCCTACCAAGGAGCACCGGATTATCCATCCCCCTCTTGGATCTTGCCTAGTGCGTTCAAGTTGTACAAGGCCTTGGGTTCTCGGTTTCTCGCCCCCAAGTCGTCAAGATCTCACCAAGCACCTCATCCCCCGTTGTTGGCGTGGAGAGCGAGCTTCGCCCAACACCGATCCTAGGGATTATGTTGGACCGGTTGCCACCGGCGTGAGGAGTAGGCGTGTATCGTGTTTTGGTGTGTGTGTGTTCGTGGTTTTCATCGCTTTCCTCGATTTCATCCACCGACCACCTCTTTTCCCTCGTTTCTCGTGGAATTCGTGAAAGATCGGGCCAACCCCAGGGTTACCCCCCAACATATTGGTATCAGAGCACGGTTGATCACGAATTTGCCCCCAATTTTTCTTTTATCCACCTTAAAATCGAAAATCCCACCAAAAATAGCCCCAATTTTCCTTCGGATCGATCTCTGGATTTGGTGAGTTTTTCGTGGTTTGGGTCCATAGATCTGTTGCTTTGGGAGTCGATCTATAGCCCCTGTTGTTCCTAGCCAGCCTTTCGGTCAGATTTCCCACGGATCTGAGGTTTGTGTCAAGTGGATCTCGTTTTCGTTCGTGTTCTGTCACCAGCGGTACTACCGCCCGTAACAAGCGGTACTACCGTCGTCCGGTACTACCGCCCGTAACAAGCGGTACTACCGCCGTCCGGTACTACCGCCTGTACCAAGCGGTACTACCGTCAGTAACAGAAGGTTTTTCCTTCTTCTGGACACCTCATTTTCGTTTGCTGACTTTTTCCTGTTAGCTTGTTCGTGTTTCGCGTGTTTGTCGCCATCTTAACACAAGCTTCCGCATCAACGTCACCCGCGCTGAACGACACCGCGACACTCGAACATCATCCCCCACCAACGGTTGCAAGTCGTCAACAATACCAAAGGTATAACTTGCACCACCTTGACATCCCCATATCTTCCTTTGTGTGTATCTATCCTATGAGAGCAACTCATTTTGTGTTTGTCTAAGCATTGTGCACTCGCCTTCGGAAAGTGAGAGTGTGAGGTCAAATACAAAATCTAACATAGTAGCATAGCAAGGGAGAAAAAGAAAAAAGATAAAGAATAAAAAAAAAGAACAAAAGAAAAAGAGAAAAAGATACATAGTCTCCCAATACAAAGAGAATACCAAGCTTGTAAGCCAAGAAAGAGAGAACAAAGAGCGCACCGAGGAAAGTGCACAAATCTATTGCTTATCCTCTTTGGCAAACGAGTTGTGGTCTCTCCTTGAGTTGGCACGACAACCGAGCGTAGTCTTCGTTAGGACCTTTTGTGTCCTCATTTTCATAGTCGTGCTAACCCCGTTTTTCTCCACGTGTGTGTTTTCCGTGTTTTGTAGATCGTATCCTTTGGCTTTTGACCTTTGGTTCTTTACCACGTAGGACAATAACCTTTTGCTTTGATCGTTTCGTTTGGTTTTCCACAATCCTAACCTTCCACCAAAAGCCTTTGAGAGTTGTAGCATCTTTGTGTGTGCGTTTCTTGCCATTTCACTTTGCACGCTTTTTCGCTCATTTGTGTGGCAATTGGTTTGATATAATCTCCAAGGTGAGGTAAAAGGCAAACTCTCCACACCCTTTCTCTCCATATACAACCCTTGTTGGCTTGGCATTATGGACATGCATGGAGAGCCATCCCAACCACCACCACCTCCGGAGGATGACACACAATTCATGACAAGATGGGACCATTGGAAGGTCCGAGGAGAATTCAACTATCGTTGTGAAGCTCTCGAGCGGCGCCAAGATGAACAATTTAGCGAGGCCCGTATGGAATTCAAGAACATCGACAACCGCTTCGAAGAAGTCCGTGGCCAAATGCATGCCATGCAACACAACCTCGGTCATCAAAATGAAGCTCTTGGTCGTGCACTCGCCTCAACGGATGAGAAGCTTCAACACATCATTGATGGACTTGCAAGGCCACGCTCGCGCGAATCAAGCTCATCTCGGCACTCCTCAAGCGAATCAAGTGCACCGCGCCGTCACGCTTCAAGACACCGGGATGGACCCGTTCTCCAATCCATGAGCTCTTCGCAAGCGGTCCCATCTCCGCGTCACGCCGCAACGTCAAGCTATGATGGTGACCTCTCCGCAAGACCTCCAAGGCGCGAAGCGAACCGGCCACAACCAAGGGCACTTGTGATTCAACAAGAGCAACCTCGCATGGACCACCAAGGCCCTCGACGTCGACATTACCCTTCAACAACAAGTGAAGCATCCGAAGAGGACGAACAAGATCACCGTCGACGTGAAGCACTCGAAGATCCTCCAAGGCGTCATCATCGACATGAGCGTCCACGTCGGCAACATGATGGTCATGACGAACCTCCTCTACACGAAGAAGAAGAAGAGCAGCCCATTGCGCATGCAGCTCGACGTCCCCCTCGCCACAGGGCACAAGACAATGCTCCTCGGCATCAACCATGACAAGAACAAGAGCAAGCTCCCCAAGCTCGTCGTGGGGACCATCAACCTCCTCCTCGTCCTCAACCGCGTCAACAAAATGAGCAAGCTCCCCAAGATCGTCGTCAACAACAAGTTCCACCACCAAACGCGGCACCTCAACAACCGCAAGAGCAACGCAACAATCACCAAGCACGACATGAGAGCTCGGATGATGATGATGACCGACCAAATCATGGCAACCACCGCAACCGGAACCGCAATGGAGAAGAAACTTTCGGCAAGCTCAAGTTCACCATGCCAAAGTTCACCGGTTCCAATGAGCCCGAGGAATGTCTCTCTTGGGAACTCAAGGTCGACAAGATCTTCCGCATGCACAACTATAGCAATGAGAAGATGATGGCCATGGCATCCCTCGATTTTGATGAGTATGCCAACCTTTGGTGGGAACAAGTCCAACTCGCTCGCGAAGCAAAAGAAGAGCCTCCAATCGCAACTTGGCAAGATATGAAGGCTCATATGAGATCCCGCTTTGTTCCTTCACACTACACGCGTGACCTCTTCAACAAGCTTCAAACGCTTAGTCAAGGGACAAAGACCGTGGAAGAGTACTTCAAGCAAATGGAGCTCAACATGATCCGTGCCAACATTGAAGAGCGGGATGAACAAACAATGGCACGCTTCCTCAATGGCTTGAACTATCTCATCAAGCGCATCACCGAGTTCCAAAAGTACAACAACATGGTTGAGCTTGTGCACATCGCATCCAAGGCCGAGCGCCAAGTGCAAGAGGACATCAAGTACAACAAGCCAAAGACGTACTTCACCTACAAGCAAGCATCAACCACTACTCCAACAACACCAAGTGGAAGCTCCTCAAGTACCACCAAGCTTCCCTTGAAGCCAACTCTCCCTCAAAAGGATGATCAACCATTCAATGGTGAATGCTACAAGTGTGGAGGCAAAGGGCACAAGTCGAATGCATGTGGAAACAAGAAAGTTTTGTTCATCCATGACAATGGCGATGAAGAATACTTGAGTGAAGAAGAGTTTGATGCAAGGGTCAAGGAAGCCATGGCAAGGCAACATTTGGAAGAGGACCAAGAACTTCTCGTGTGTGAGCATGACGCAAGTCCATCGCTTGTGGTCACAAGGGTCTTGACTACCCAAGCCAATGAAAATGAAGACCAACGCTCGAACATCTTCCAAACTCGTGTCGGCATCAATGGGAAGTCCATCAAAGTTGTCATCGATGGAGGGAGTTGCCACAACCTTGCAAGCACGGAATTGTGTGAGAAACTCAACCTCACCCTCCATCCGCATAAACACCCCTACCATATCCAATGGCTAAGTGACCAAGGATCCGTCAAGATCAAGCACACCGTCTCGGTGACGTTCTCAATTGGGCACTACAAGGACACGGTGGAATGTGACGTGGTCCCAGTGACGGTTGGCCATATGTTGCTCGGAAGGCCGTGGCAATATGACAAGCGTGCTTGGCATAATGGTCACTCAAACATTTACACCTTCAAATGGCTTGATAAAACTTGTGTGTTGCAACCAATGACTCCTAGCCAAATAATTGATGACAATGCAAAGGCTTTAGCGAGGGCGCAACACGTAAAAACACCTTGTGAGAAGAGTGGTGAGCGAGAGAACCACACCATAGTGAGTGAGAGCTACAAGCCAAACTCGAGTGGAAAAACTAAGAGTGTTCTTCTTGCCACCAAAAGTGAGATGAGAGAAGTGCGGAACAACCCATCCATCTTGCACTATGTCCTTGTATGCAAGGGACTAGCGCAAGGAACTAACGACTTGACAAATGTTCCTCCTCCTTTGATGGCTATTTTGCAGGAATTCCAAGATGTATTTCCCGAAGAGCTTCCTCATGGCCTTCCTCCTCTTCGTGGAATCGAGCACCGCATCGACCTCATACCCGGCGCCCCACTCCCAAACCGCACCGCCTATCGCACGAACCCGGAAGAGACAAAACAGATCGAACGCCAAATCAACCAACTCGTCTCCAAAGGTTTGATCCAAGTAAGCACTAGCCCAAGCGCGGTCCCCGTGATTCTAGTTCCAAAAACGGATGATACGTTGATATGGCAAAGGTGTCCGATCTTTCGATGAGATGGCGATAATCGATTTGGTGGAGTTCGGGCTTGACGATCCGACTACACGTGCGAGCACGAGGGCCAATGCAATCGCTAGGACAATCTCCTGGAGGTTACCGATACTGCGGGAACACGATTAGCCTGACCAGCGAGGGTCTTAATTCCTACCTGAAATCGAGAACAAGTAAGAACCAATATTGCAATCAAGATATTGCGGATTAAGAGGAAAGCTTTATTGAAGAGGTGGGATCCTGAATAGGCGCGAAGTATAAGAGGCCTCTGCGATGCTCGAGCCTTGGCGAAGTTGCTATGATGGCTAACTTAATGTCTAAACAAAATCCGAGTCTAGGGGGTCGGCTATGGGGAGTATTTAAGGGTCAAAAGGTGGGGTTTCTGCCAGCCATGGAAGTGGTGGACGAATCCAACCCTAAAAGTCCTTTTCCCCTCAAATACGGACTCTAAAAAATGGCTAATTAAAATCCTGCGAAAATTACATGGGCCTGGCCCAAAATAAAGGTGTCGCAGCACCATATTAAGCTATGGACGAATTCGTAAAGTATTGATCTTGAATATTTCGTCCAAGCCTTCTTTCTTCATTATGGAGGCCTCAAAGTTCTGAAATCTTCATCCGTGGCCTTCTCTTGGATCATCGCATGCTTGCTGCCATCTCCATGCATGGCCATGCTCCAATGCTTGTCCCTCTCATCCATGCTTGGTCCATCATTCCTAAGAGTAAGAAATATATCTGATTTAGGCAGCATCATATTCTCATGTATGTGAGGAATAGTTCCAAGAAACGGAAGTACCTGATAGTTAAGTTGTTTGGCACGAGATCTTGTGATGGGTCCTTGTATGTGTGTTGCTGTAGGTACAACGGTTGTATCAATAGTAGGGATGTCCACATCATACGTTGCGGTTATGCATGGACTGCCGTCCAATCAATGATATCACCGTGCGTTATCGACATCCTATACCGCGTCTTGATGACATGCTTGATGAGTTATGTGGAGCCACTATATTTTCGAAAATTGATCTTCGTAGAGGTTACCACCAAATTCACATGGCCGAAGGTGATGAGTGGAAAACCGCCTTCAAGACCAAGCTTGGTCTCTATGAATGGTTGGTTATGCCTTTTGGCTTATCTAATGCCCCATCTACCTGCATGCGTCTCATGAACCATATTTTGAGATCTCTCATTGGGAAGAGTGTAGTTGTTTACTTTGATGACATCCTTGTCTATAGCAAGTCACTAGAGGAGCATGTTACTCATGTTAAGGAGGTCCTTCAAATCCTCCATCATGAAAAGCTTTATGCTAATCTCCCAAAGTGCACTTTTGCAAAAGACAAGCTAATTTTCCTTGGTTTTGTTGTGTCTTCTAATGGCATTGAAGTTGATGTCTCAAAAGTCAAGGACATACGAGATTGGCCCATCCCTACAAATGTTAGTGAACTTCGTAGTTTTCATGGGTTGGCTGGCTTTTACCGTCGCTTTGTGAAAGACTTTTCTACCATTGCTTGCCCCCTCAACGAATTGACCAAGAAAAATATCACGTTCGTTTGGGGAAAAGCACAACAAAAGGCTTTCGATGAGCTCAAAAAGAGGCTCACCGAAGCACCACTTCTTGCATTACCGGATTTCACAAAAACCTTTGAGATTGAATGTGATGCTAGTGGTATTGGCATTGGTGGCGTCCTTATGCAAAATGGGCGTCCTATTTCTTACCATAGTGAGAAACTTGATGGCGCACGCCTAAACTATCCCATTTATGAAAAAGAACTTTTTGCCTTGGTTCGAGTCCTTCAAGTGTGGCAACACTATCTTTGGCCCAAAGAATTTATCATCCATTCCGACCATGAGTCATTGAAGTATCTTAAGGGCCAAGCCAATTTGAGTAAAAGGCACGCAAAATGGGTTGAGTTCATGGAGTCTTTTCCTTACATTGTCAAAAACAAGAAGGGCAAAGAAAATGTGGTAGCGGACGCTTTGTCTCGCAAAAACACAAGCCTTCTTACACGACTCGAAGTAAATGTCTTGGGTCTTGATGACATCAAATCTTTGTACACGTCCGACCCTTTCTTTGGACCAATATTTGCCCAATGTTCAATAGACAAAGGGATTGATTATTTCTATTTGCATAAGGGTTTTCTTTTCAAACAAAACAAGCTTTGCATTCCGAAATCGTCTCTCCAACTTTTGCTTCTTCACGAGTCCCATGGTGGAGGCCTTATGGGTCACTTTGGCCGTGACAAGACATATGACATTCTCTCCACTCACTACTTTTGGCCAAAGATGAAGCGCGACGTGGAGCGCCACGTCCAAAGATGCACTACATGTATCCAAGCTAAGTCTAAGTCCAACCCGTTTGGTCTTTATATGCCATTGCCTATTCCTCATGCACCTTGGTTGGACATTAGCATGGACTTTGTGTTAGGCTTGCCTAGATCTAAACATGGACATGATTCTATATTTGTAGTAGTGGATCGCTTTTCCAAAATGGCACATTTCATTCCGTGCTATAAGACCGATGATGCTTCACATGTAGCAAATTTGTTTTTCAGGGAAATAATTCGGCTACACCGTGTGCCAAGAACAATCGTCTCCGACCGCGACGTAAAATTCATGAGCTACTTCTGGAAGACACTCATGGCCAAGCTCGGCATCAAGCTCCTCTTTTCGTCCGCCTCGTATCCTCAAACCGATGGACAAACTGAGGTCGTCAATCGAAGACTAGGCACACTCCTCCGGGTGTTGATAAAGAAGAACCTTAAATACTGGGAGGAATGTATTCCACACGCCGAGTTCGCCTACAACAACGCCAAACACTCCACCACCATGAGGAGCCCGTTCATGATTGTCTACGGCTTCGAGCCTGTCACCGCGCTCGATATCCTTCCACTACCACTTCATGAACGTGCCAATATGGACGTTGTCAAGCGTGCCCAAACAATGAAGAAACTCCATGAAGACACACGAGCTACTATCGAGCAACAAGTCCTTCGCCAAGCATCAAGGCTAAACAAGAACAAGAAAGAGATAATCTTCGAAGAGGGCGACCTTGTGTGGATACACTTGAGTAAAGACCGCTTTTCCAAGGAACGCGACTCCAAGCTAAAGCCAAGAGGTGATGGACCATTCAAGGTGCTAAAGAGGATCAACAACAACGCCTATATCATCGATATCCCAACATCGAAGTATCTTGTGAGCTCGACATTCAATGTCAAAGACCTCTCACCCTACCATGGAGAAGATGAAGTTGAGAAGGTTGAAGAGTCGAGGACGACTCTTTCCCAAGGGGGGGGAGCTGATGCAGCCCGTCCTACGACCTCTACTACATCTACTCCCACGAGCTCCCCAAGTGGACCCATGACTCGCGCCCGAGCCAAACTCCTTAAAGCTAAGGTGAACTCGCTCCTCTCCTTGTGCGACTTCGATACACCCTTGGATGGCCTGCTACTTCATACGCATACCTTGTGCATCATCATGTACGAAGAGAAGGACCCACAGAACGGAGGAGCACCTGCGGAAGAGACCAAATGCTCTCTGTCGCCAGCGGTACTACCGGACCTGGCGACCGGTACTACCGCCCGGCGGCACTACCGCCCTCTGCTACCGCCACCAACAGACAACACCAGCGCAAGCCAAATGCTCTCTGTCACTGGCGGTACTACCGGCACCGGATCCGGTACTACCGGGCCACGGCACTACCGCCCCCTGCTACCGCCACCAACAGAAGGCTCCAGCACAAGTCCCAGGACGACAAGCGGTACTACCGGGCCAGGAAGCGGTACTACCGCATGACCGGTACTACCGATCGAGCTAGACCGGTACTACCGGACGACACAGAACCTGATCGTGTTAATTCGGCCCAGCGCCTTGTAACCCTCTCTATATTTCGCTATTTGTCCCCAAAATACCCCTGTTTATGTGGTTGGCCTATATATAGCCCCCACCCTCTATTGTAAACCCTATACTTGGATAATAATAGATTAAGGAAACCCTTTGAGGAACTTACATCTATTGGTCTCATGCTCCTACCAAGGAGCACCGGATTATCCACCCCCTCTTGGATCTTGCCTAGTGCGTTCAAGTTGTACAAGGCCTTGGGTTCTCGGTTTCTCGCCCCCAAGTCGTCAAGATCTCACCAAGAACCTCGTCCCCCGTTGTTGGCGTGGAGAGAGAGCTTCGGCCAACACCGATGCTAGAGATTATGTTGGACCGGTTGCCACCGGCGTGAGTTATCGGCGTGTATCGTGTTTTGTGAGCGTGAGTTCATCGGGTTTCTTCGTGGTGTGTGTTCGTGGATTCCATCCCCTTTCCCCCTTCCACCGCTTTCCCCTCGATTCCCGCGGAGATTCGTGAAAGATCGGGCCACCCCAATGGGTTACCCCATAACATAAGTTGTTTTCACGAGATCTTATGATGGGTCCTTGTATGTGTGTAGCTGTAGGTACAACGGTTGTGTCAATAGAAGGGATGTCCACATCAACTTCCTACTATATGGAATGGTATGCTACTTCATACTCCGTCACATATGCATGATAGATTCACACCGACCAGTACGGAGGCAAGGGAGTAAGCCCGGAACATCAAGCCTAACAAGACGGAGGCTTGGAAGAGGAGGAAGAAGAAGACAGATCGGCAGCTGCCCGGTCCCGGCGGTACTACCGGTCAGCGGAACCAGTACTACCTGTCAGCGGTACTATCGCCCCTGATACCGCTCGCTACTGACGGCTCCAACTGACTCTCCAGGACCGCAAGCGGTACTACCGGTCCCAGAGCGGTACTACCAGTGATGACCGGTACTGCCGGTCCTAAGTCCAGTACTACCGGTCATGTATGTGCCTGCGCGCACCTGTTGGGCCACAGCCCATGTATTCCCCTTTACTTACCTATTCGCCTAGTTTATCCCCAAACTACCCTTGTTTAGTGGCTGGCCTATAAATAGAGCCCCCACCCCTCATGTATCCCTTAGGCATAGATGATAGACTAAAGACAACCCCCATTGTGGAATCTCTAGTTTTGCCTCATCCCCTTTACCAAGGGGACCGACTATCGTCACCAACCTCGATTGGACTTTGCATCACGCATCCATCGTTGAACAAGGCCTTGGAGTTCATTGTCTCGTCTCCAAGTTGTCAAGACCCTCCCCAAGGTGTTCTTCCCTCTCCGATGTGGATTTGAGGGAGCACGTTGACCGATCTTTCCTTGCGAGGATTCTATCGGACCGGCGGCCGCCGTTCGGGAGCAATCGGCCTTGTATCGTGTGAGTTTTGCGTGTGTTCCTCGTGTTCTTCGCGAGGTGTGTGTTCGCTTCCGCTACCTTCTCCCTTTCCCTCGCTTTCCCATCGATTTGACCATGAGATCCGTGAAGATCGGGCCACCCAAGAGGTTAACCCCTCCATCATCTGGTATCAGAGCAGCTTTTGGTTGCCACGGATTTCTCATCGATTTGGTCTTTTCCCCATAAATTCGAAAATTCCACCAAAAATAGCCCCAATTCGTGTTTTGGATCGATCTGTGATTTGAGTGCGTTTTGGTAGGTTTTGATCCATGGATTACTTGCTAAACTTGTTGATCTACCTTCCTTTGCGTTCCCATAGCCTAATTCCTTGATTTCCCCCTTCGATTTGGTGTTTTTCTTGAAGATTTTCTGCCTAAATCGCCCCAAAATCGCAAAAACGCGTCAAAACTGGGAGTTTCTGGACCAACCGGTACTACCGGGCTCAAAATCCGGTACTACCGCACTTAACCGGTACTACCTCTCAGGCAACCGGTACTACCCCCAGTACTGAACAGAAAACAGCAGATTCCCAGATTTCAGCCTCTCACCGTTTTGAGCATAACTTTTGCATTTGAACTCGGATTTTGGTGTTCTTTAGCTCATTTCGAAGAGAAGAAGGAGCTCTACATCATCATCCACGTTGTTCATGCTATCTACTCCATCTAAATTCCGTGAGCAAGGAGGAATCCAACAATAAAGGGTGAAGATCATCGACGAAAGGTATAAACATTCCGCGACTTCTCCCCACTTGCATTCCTTTGTGAACCCCACTATCTTTGCGAGCAACAAACACCTATTGAGACTAGTTCCTCTTATGATTGCTTGGGCTATGCACATTTGATACCTTGTAGATTTCGAGGAAACATTGTGAGCGCTATCTCATATAGTTATCTTGTATAGTTGTTGGCACAAGGAAGAGGCAAGTGAAAAAGAAAAAGAGTGATACAAACAGAAAAAAAATATATAGAAAAAGGAAAAGAGAAAAAGAAAGAAATATACATGTGCCTCATAGAATAGGAAGCGCAAGCTCGATGAACATCATTTAGGTGGTACTTATTGTGCATATCTTGTAGCCAACCAATTTTGTGCAATCGAACTAGCGTCTATCCTTGTACTTGTGTGACATGAGCTTTTAGTATTTGCTAGGTAATCATTTGGTTCTTAGCTCACTTTCTCCGTCGCACAAGTCCCATTTATCCCACCATGTGTGTTTCCTTGTACATATTTCATATCTTGTGGATTGACTTGTTTTGCTTTGTATCATTGTGGTTCTTTACTTGTCATTACAACATCTTGATTTCGGATTGGTTCTTGACATGCCACTTTCCATACCTATCCACCATAGGCCTTGTGTGTGTGTTTTTTTTGTTGGTAGTTGGTTTTGGTGTTCCACTTGAACTTCACTTTGCTTGGTTTATTGCTCTCAAGTGTGGCCACTTGCACGATACGATCTTCCAAGGTAAAGTAAGGTTCGACGTTGTATCCCTAACACCCTCTACCACTTCCATATACAACACTTGGTCTTGTGAAGCATGTCTAGGGACTCCGGGGCCGAGGCTGATTTCTATGAAGAATCCACGATGAGCCACCATGCCTATGTCTCCAAAAGCATGGATAACATGATGGAGCACTACACCAACAATTGCTCCACATGCTTGGGTGACATGGAGTGCTACAACAACAACGACTCCCCAAGCATGGGCGACTTCAAGAACGACAACGACAAGCTCCTCGAGTTGCACCGGCCAAGACGGAGCCTACACCTCGAGTGCTCCAAGGTCCACCATGAAATGGACAAGTTCGAGAGCGACCTCCACAACTTCAAGAAGGACATGGACAACGACTTCGACAAAACAATCAGTAGGGTCGCCAAGATTAGAGATGCTTTGCACTCATTACAACAACTCACCAAGAAGAGTGCCAAGGACAAGGGTCATCGTCGCGAGCGTCATGTGGATGACCAAGTGCGCCACCTACACCAACCATCGGCAAGGCACGCCAATGACCTCCGTCGACACCGTCACAAGGCACCTTCAACTTCTTGTGCCACCACCAAAATGGCACCAAGAGCAAGGCTTCCTCCACGCCATCAAGCTTCAACGCCTACGCTTGACTTCCACGACCTCGCGAACGAGGAAAATGTAAACCTCTACTTCGCCAAGTTGGATAACATGAGCCTACCTCCACCACTACTACGAGATGGCCACAATACGGTCGAGCATGGTATTTTCCCTTCGACCATGGAGGCGAGCAATGATGCCCATCTTATGGCATCCAACCTTGAAGGCGACAAGGTCAAGAATGGTGAGCATGGGATTTTCCCTTCACCAAAGGAGGCGCATGGAGTTGAGGAAACAGAGCTTATCCCCATATGCTTGAGTGATGATGTGGTACCAATCCCATGTGAGTATGAGAGCCACTTAGCCCACTTGAGTGAGAACAAGAGTGAGATGAGTGACTCCACCTTATGTGAGATTGAGTGCTTCCACTTGGAGGGCATGAGTGATACACCTAGTGAGTTGAGAGTGGTAGTTAATAGGTCAAGTGAGACCATTTCTATTTCTAATTACTTACCCTCTACCTCTAGTGTGTTCTCTTATGTTGTGCTAGGTTCCATGGATGAAGAAACGCCAAGCCATGAAGCAATGATGCCTCAATTGGAGAAGATGTACATGGTGCACGAAGATGATGCTATGCCATGGCTACATCAAGAAGACGAAGTCGTCCACAAGGAGGCCACTACTTCCACAACACCCACTTCATATGAGAGGTATGACCAAGGTAACAATAAGGGTGTTGATGATGCCATGATCCCACTAGTGGACATGATGAATTGTGAGGATATGCATGTTTTGGATGATACTTGTGACATTACATATGCTTCACTCATATTCCCATGTGATGTGCCTTTGCATAATCTTGATCATGTGGAATTATTTGATTGCGAAATCATTGCCATAAACATGCCATGCTATGCATCTTGTGTGTATCCTCCAATTGCTTTGGACTTGCCTTGTCATGCTAGTCATTCAATTTCTCTCGTTGCTTGCGATAAGATGAATACTTGCTATTTTCACTTGTTTTGCTTGCAACAATATTGATCATATGTGTTATAATGAGATGGCCCCCATAGCTTTCTCAATTTTTGGAGATTTTGATGATTGCCATGATAAGCATGTTCCCCATTTGCATACTCACCATGCATCTATATCGTACTTGATTGATATTAATGGTGATGTGCACAAGAACAGATACGTCATGATGGATGATGTGTATCTCTACCATGCACACACGTTCTTCCTTTGGTGTATGATGTGTGTAGGTACCCGCACAAGAATGTCAACCTCGTTTGAGCACGAGTTGACAAAAAGAGCTCTTGAGAGCATCCAACAAGTGAGTTCAAGATCGAACCCAACTCTGATACCTTTTGCATGCTTTGCATCTTTCATGTTGGCAAATTGCTCTTTCATATGGTTTGATTGCAAGCATATTGATGGTATTATCTCACCTTGTGACATTCATGTTTCTTTGCTTTTGGATAATGATGCTTTGTGTGTTGCAACAAAAATGTTGAACAAATTCCCTTTCCGATGTTTTGTGTGCAACCATAATGCCATTAAGAGCATCTATTGTCATGAGAGCTTCCAAGAATCTCGTATTGTTGCTGCAACAAAAATAAGGACCACTTGCTCTTTCCATTGGTTTGTTTGCAAACACGTTACTTTGGCTTCCGCTTGGGATACTCATATTCCCATGATATTTTCTATCGATGATTTGTGTGTGACATCCAACATGTCAAACAATTTCTCTTTCTAATGGTTGGTTTGCACACATAATGGTGTTGCTTTGGACATTCTTCCTTGCGTGTTTTTGCCGAATTCTCCTATACTCGCATCAAGGACGTTGATCAAAATTCTAGTCAATTGCCTTGAGTGCCACACTAAAACATTTTATGGAGTTTTTGAGTTCCCACATTTGGATGATGTTCAAATGATTTCCCTGCACTTTGACCTTGCATATGCATCCCATTTGCTATACATGCATTATGCTAATAGTGTTGTGAAGAAGAATGGACATGCCACATTTGACATGCTCCACTTACGCCAATTCGTCATGGACTCCAAAGGTGAATCCGTTCTCTTCTTTCCAAAGGTGACCGATCTTTCCTTGCGAGGATTCTATCGGACTGGTGGCCGCCGTTTGGGAGCAATCGGCCTTGTATCGTGTGAGTTTTGCGTGTGTTCCTCGTGTTCTTCGCGAGGTGTGTGTTCGCTTCCGCTACCTTCTCCCTTTCCCTCGCTTTCCCATCGATTTGACCACGAGATCCGTGAAGATCGGGCCACCCAAGAGGTTAACCCCTCCATCACCAAGTCTAGGGTTTACATATGAGGGGTGGGGCTTTATATAGGCCAACCACTTAAACAGGGGTAGTTTTGGAATAAAACTGGAAATTGGGGTGAAACTGGGGGTTACATGGGCCAGGCCCAAAAGGCCTTGACATGCCTGGCATCGAGTAGGCCGGAGACTCCGGTGTTGGGTCCGGAGACTCCGGTCTGGACCGGAGACTCCGGTTCAGTCTCCGGACCCGTCTCCGGAGGGGGCTTCTGGCTGTCCCGGGCTTGGTTCTTGTGGCCGGACCGGAGGAAGGTCCGGAGACTCCGGTGTAGGGGACCGGAGACTCCGGTGTGCAGAGCTCCAGCAGCTTCTTCTCCTGGTCCTTCTTCCTTGGGGGCTTGGTGTGGTGATGTTGCTTCATAGCTGAGGATACACAACGTAGTTGCATGAAGTAGCAAGCCATCCAAAGGTAGACCAAAATCACATGAGGAAAGGAGCGAGTTAACATTGGCTTGTAGGAGCTTGGCTCGGGCGAGAGTCATTGGTCCACTTGGGGGACTAGGTGTTGTAGATGGAGGTGCGTCCGTAGGACGGGCTGCATCAGCTCCCCCCCTTGGGAAAGAGTCGTCCTCGACTCTTCAACCTTCTTAACTTCATCTTCGCCATGGTAGGGTGAGAGGTCCTTGACATTGAATGTCGGGCTCACAAGATACTTGGATGTTGGGATATCGATGATGTAGGCGTTGTTGTTGATCCTCTTGAGTACTTTGAACGGTCCATCACCTCTTGGCTTGAGTTTCTTCATTGTTTGGGCACGCTTGACAACGTCCATATTGGCACGTTCATGAAGCGGAAGTGGAAGTATATCGAGCGCGGTTAGAGGCTCGAAGCCAGATCATGAACGGGCTCCTCATGGTGGTGGAGTGCTTGGCGCGGTTGTAGGCGAACTCGGCGTGTGGAATACATTCCTCCTAGTCTTTAAGGTTCTTCTTTATCAACACACGTAGGAGTGTGCCAAGGCTTCGATTGACGACCTCGGTTTGTCCATCGGTTTGAGGATGCGAGGCTGACAAGAAGAGGAGCTTGATGCCGAGCTTGGCCATTAGTGTCTTCCAGAAGTAGCTCATGAATTTGACGTCGCGGTCGGAGACGATTGTTCTTGGTACACCGTGTAGCCGAATTATTTCCCTAAAAAACCAATTTGCTACATGTGAAGCATCATCGGTCTTATGGCACGGAATGAAGTGTGCCATTTTGGAAAAGCGATCCACTACCACAAATATAGAATCATGTCCATGTTTAGATCTAGGAAATCCTAACACAAAGTCCATGCTAATGTCCGACCAAGGTGCACGAGGAATAGGCAATGGCATATAAAGACCAAAGGGGTTAGACTTAGACTTAGCTTGGATACATGTAGTGCACCGTTGGACATGGCGCTCGACACCGCGCTTCATCTTTGGCCAAAAGTAGTGAGTGGATAGCATGTCATATGTCTTGTCATGGCCAAAGTGACCCATAAGGCCTCCACCATGGGACTCTTGAAGAAGCAAAATTTGGAAAGAGGACTTCGGAATGCAAAGCTTGTTTTGTTTGAAAAGAAAACCCTTATGCAAATAGAAATCATCAATGCCTTTGTCTATTGAACATCTTGCAAAAATTGGTCCAAAGAAAGGGTCGGACGCGTACAAAGATTTGATGTCATCAAGACCAAGACATTTACTTCGAGTCGCGTAAGAAGGTTTGTGTTTTTGCGAGACAAAGCGTCTGCTACCACATTTTATTTGCCCTTCTTGTACTTGACAATGTAAGGAAAAGATTCCATAAACTCAACCCATTTGGCGTGCCTTTTACTCAAATTGGCTTAGCCCTTAAGATATTTCAGCGACTCATGGTCGCAATGGATTATAAATTCTTTGGGCCAAAGGTAGTGTTGCCACACTTGGAGGACACAAACCAAGGCAAAAAGCTCTTTGTCATAGATGGGATAGTTAAGGCGTGCGCCATCAAGTTTCTCACTATGGTATGCAATAGGACGCCCATTTTGCATAAGGACGCCTCCAATGTCAATTCCACTAGCGTCACATTCAATCTCAAAGGTTTTTGTGAAATCCGGTAATGCAAGAAGTGGTGCTTCGGTGAGCCTCTTTTTGAGCTCATCAAAAGCCTTTTGTTGTGCTTTTCCCCAAACGAACGTGACATTTTTCTTGGTCAATTCATTGAGGGGGAAAGCAATGGTGGAAAAGTCTTTCACAAAGCGACAGTAAAAGCCAGCCAACCCATGAAAACTACGAAGTTCACTAACATTGGTCGGTATGGGCCAATCTCGTATGTCCTTAACTTTTGAGACATCAACTTCAATGCCATTAGAAGACAACAAAACCAAGGAAAATGAGTTTGTCTTTTGCAAAAGTGCACTTTGGGAGATTAGCATAAAGCTTTTCATGACAAAGGATTTGAAGGACCTCCTTAACATTAGTAACATGCTCCTCTAGTGACTTGCTATAGACAAGGATGTCATTAAAGTAAACAACAACACTCTTCCCAATGAGAGATCTCAAAATATAGTTCATGAGGCGCATGAAGGTAGATGGGACATTTGATAAGCCAAAAGGCATAACCAACCATTCATAGAGACCAAACTTGGTTACATTTGCATAAAGATCGTTTTCCTGATTTACGCAAGTCTAAGTTAATGCCACGTGCTGCTGGTCCCTTTAAGGTGTTAGAGAAATAAATGATAATGCATATAAACTTGAGTTGCCTGCAGACTTTGGTACGGTTAGTCCTACGTTTACATTGCAGATTCGAAGCCTTACTTTGGTGAGGAAGATGGGATTGCGTCAAGAACGACTTCAAGTCAAGAAGGGCAGCATGATGTGGACATCCCTACTATTAATACAACCGTTGTACCTACAGCAACACACATACAAGGACCCATCACAAGATCTCGTGCCAAACAACTTAACTATCAGGTACTTTCGTTTCTTGGAACTATTCCTCACATACATGAGAATATGATGCTGCCTAAATCAGATGTATTTCTTACTCTTAGGAATGACAGACCAAACATGGATGAGAGGGACAAGCATTGGAGCATGGCCATGCATGGAGATGGAAGCAAGCATGTGATGATCCAAGAGAAGGCCACATATGAAGATTTCAGAACTTTGAGGCCACCATAATGAAGAAAGAAGGCTTGGACGAAATATTCAAGATCAATACTTTACGAATTCGTCCATAGCTTAATATGGTGCTGCGACACCTTTATTTTGGGCCAGGCCCATGTAATTTTCGTAGGATTTTAATTAGCCACTTTTTAGAGTCCGTATTTGAGGGGAAAAGGACTTTTAGGGTTGGATTCGGCCACCACTTCCATGGCTGGCCGAAACCCCACCTTTTCGCCCTTAAATACTCCCCATAGCCGACCCCCTAGACTCAGATTTTGTTTAGACATTAAGTTAGCCATCATAGCAAGTTCGCCAAGGCTCGAGCGTCGCAGAGGCCTCTTGTACTTCGCACCTATTCAGGATTCCACCTTTTCAATAAAGCTTTCCTCTTAATCTGCAATATCTTGATTGCAATATTGGTTCTTACTTGTTCTCGATTTCAGGTAGGATTTAAGACCCTCGCTGGTCGGGCTGATCGTGTTCCCGCAGGATCGGTAACCTCCAGGAGATTGGCCTAGCGATTGCATTGGCGCTCGTGCTCACACGTATAGTTGGATCGTCAAGCCCGAACTCCACCAAATCGATTATCATCATCTCATCGAAAGATCGGACACCTTTGCCCTATCAAGTGGTATCAGATTTCAGGTTGCTCGGTGAGATTTTACTGTTTTCGTAGATTAGATCTGTTTTTACCTAAAACCCACGAAAAAGCCAAAAACACAGTTAGAGTTTAGATCTATCCCATAACCAATCTACGCCTCGCATTATCTTTTCAGTTTTTGCATTGTTGAATTTGTGTCTACATCATCGCGTCGAGTTGCTGGTCTTAGTGTCTCGTCCCTTAGAGTTTCGAGTTCTGATCATAGTAGTCACCGCCACACTCGCCGATCACCGCCACCATATTCCGCCACCATATTCCGCCGCCATACACCCAGCCACCATAAACCCTAAAACTCCTCCACCGCCTTCCTACCGCGACACAGATCCGATCAGTTTTCCTGCCGCGGTACGAGTCCGTGATGCAGCCCGTCCTACGACCGCTACTACATCTACTCCCACAAGCTCCCCAAGTGGACCCATGACTCGCGCCCGAGCCAAACTCCTTCAAGCTAAGGTGAACTCGCTCCTCTCCTTGTGTGACTTAGATACACCCTTGGATGGCCTGCTACTTCATACCCATACCTTGTGCATCATCAGGTACGAAGAGAAGAACCCACAGGACGGAGGAGCACCAGCAGAAGAGACCAAATGCTCTCTTTCGCTAGCGGTACTACCGGACCTGGCGACCGGTACTACCGCTTGGCGGCACTACCGCCCCCTGCTACCGCCAACAACAGAAGGTCCCAGAGCTATCCAATTGCTCTCTGTCAGTAGCGGTACTACCGGCCCCGGATCCGGTACTACCGGGCTACGGTACTACCGCCCCCTGCTACCGCCACCAACAGAAGGCCCCAGCACAAGTCCCAGGACGACAAGCGGTACTACCGGCCTGGAAGCGGTACTACCGCATGACCGGTACTACCGGTCGAGCTGGACCGGTACTACCGGACCTGGAAGGGCCTGGTCGTGTTAATTCGGCCCAGCGCCTTGTAACCCTCTCTATATTTCGCTATTTGTTCCCAAAATACCCCTGTTTATGTGGTTGGCCTATATATAGCCCCCACCCTCTATTGTAAACCCTAGACTTGGATAATAATAGATATTAAGGAAACCCTTTGAGGACTTATATCTATTGGTCTCATGCTCCTACCAAGGAGCACCGGATTATCCACCCCCCTCTTGGATCTTGCCTAGTGCGTTCAAGTTGTACAAGGCCTTGGGTTCTCGGTTTCTCGCCCCCAAGTCGTCAAGATCTCACCAAGCACCTCATCCCCCGTTGTTGGCGTGGAGAGCGAGCTTCGCCCAACACCGATCCTAGAGATTATGTTGGACCGGTTGCCACCGGCGTGAGGAGTAGGCGTGTATCGTGTTTTGGTGTGTGTGTGTTCATGGTTTTCATCGCCTTCCTCGATTTCATCCCCCGACCACCGCTTTCCCCCTCGTTTCTCGTGGAATTCGTGAAAGATCGGGCCAACCCACGGGTTACCCCCTAACATATTGGTATCAAGAGCACGGTTGATTACGAATTTCCCCCCAATTTTTCTTTTATCCCCTTAAAAATCGAAAATCCCACCAAAAAGAGCCCCAATTTGCCTTCGGATCGATCTCTGGATTTGGTGAGTTTTTCGTGGTTTTGGTCCATAGATCTGTTGCTTTGGGAGTCGATCTATAGCCCCTGTTGTTTCTAGCCCAGCTTTTCGGTTAGATTTCCCACGAATTTGAGGTTTTTGGCAAGATCATCTCGTCCCAGTTCTGTGCCAAGGGGTACTACCGGCCGTGCAAGCGGTACTACCGCAAGTAACTGGTACTACCGGTAGTACAAGCGGTACTACCGCTCACCGGTACTACCGGTTGTGGAAAGCGGTACTACCGCTCGACCCTGACCGTGCTACCTTGCCCTTTGACGCCTCACTTTCGTTTGCTGACTTTTCCACCTTGCTTGTTCGTGTTTCGCGTGTTTGTCGCCATTTTCACAACAGCTTCCGCATCAAAGTCACCCACGCTCAACGACACCGCGACACTCGAACATCATCCCCCACCAACGGTTGCAAGTCGTCAACAATACCAAAGGTATAACTTGCACCACCTTGACAGCCCCATATCTTCCTTTGTGTGTATCTATCCTATGAGAGCAACTCATTTTGTGTTTGTCTAAGCATTGTGCACTTGCCTTCGGAAAGTAAGAGTGTGAGGCCAAATACAAAGCTAACATAGTAGCATAGCAAGGGAGAAAAAGAAAAAGAATCAAAAAAAAGGAAAAGAAAAAGATAGAATAGAAAGATACATAGTCTCCCAATACAAAGAGAATACCAAGCTTGTAAGCCAACAAGAGAGAAGAAAGAGTGCACCGAGGCAAGTGCACAAATCTATTGCTTATCCTCTTTTGGCAAACGAGTTGTGGTCTCTCCTTGAGTTGGCACGACAACCTAGCGTAGTCTTCGTTAGGACCTTTTGTGCTCATTTTCATAATCGTGCTAACCCCTTTTTTCTCCACGTGTGTGTTTTCCGTGTTTTGGTAGATCGTATCCTTTTGCTTTTGATCTTTGGTTCTTTACCACGTAGGACAATAACCTTTTGCTTGGATCGTTTCGTTTGGTTTTCCACAATCCTAACCTTCCACCAAAAGCCTTTGAGAGTTTCTTGCCATTTCACTTTGCACGCTTTTCGCTCATTTGTGTGGCAATTGATTTGATATAATCTCCAAGGTGAGGTAAAAGGCTAACTCTCCGCACCCTTATTCTCCATATACAACCCTTGTTGGTTTCTCATCATGGACAGGCATGGAGAGCCATCCCAACCACCACAACCTCCGGAGGATGACACACAATTCATGACAAGATGGGACCATTGGAAGGTCCGAGGAGAATTCAACTATCGTTGTGAAGCTCTCGAGAGGCGCCAAGATGAACAATTTAGCGAGGCCCGTGTGGAATTCAAGAACATCGACAACCGCTTCGAAGAAGTCCGTGGCCAAATGCATGCCATGCAACACAACCTCGGTCATCAAAATGAAGCTCTTGGTCGTGCACTCGCCTCAACGGATGAGAAGCTACAACGCCTCTTTGATGGACTCGCAAGGCCACGCGCGCGCGAATCAAGCTCATCTCGGCACTCCTCAAGTGAATCAAGTGCACCTCGCCGTCACGCTTCAAGGCACCGGGATGGACCCGTTCTTCAATCCATGAGCTCTTCGCAAGCGGTAACATCTCCGCGTCACGCCGCAACGTCAAGCTATGATGGTGACCTCTCCGCAAGACCTCCAAGGCGCGAAACGAACCGGCCACAACCAAGGGCACTTGTGATTCAACAAGAGCAACCTCGCATGGACCACCAAGGACATCGACGTCGACATGCCCCTTCAACAACAAGTGAAGCATCCGAAGAGGACGAACAAGATCACCGTCGACGTGAAGCACTCGAAGATACTCCAAGGCGTCATCATCGACATGATCGTCCACGTCGGCAACATGATGGTCATGACGAGCCTCCTCTACACCAAGAAGAAGAAGAGCAGCCCATTGCGCATGCGGCTCGACGTCCTCCTCGCCATAGGGCGCAAGACAATGCTCCTCGACATCACCCACGACAAGAACAAGAGCAAGCTCCCCAAGCTCGTCGTGAGGACCATCAACCTCCTCCTCGTCCTCAACCGCATCGACAAAACGAGCAAGCTCCCCAAGCCCATCGTCAACAACAAGTTCCACCACCAAACGCGGCACCTCAACAACCGCAAGAGCAACGCAACAATCACCAAGCAAGACATGAGAGCTCGGATGATGATGATGACCGCCCAAATTATGGCAACCGCCGCAACCGGAACCGCGATGGAGAAGAAACTTTCGGCAAGCTCAAGTTCACCATGCCAAAGTTCACCGGTTCCAATGAGCCCGAGGAATATCTCTCTTGGGAACTCAAGGTCGACAAGATCTTCCGCATGCACAACTATAGCAATGAGAAGATGATGGCCATGGCATCCCTCTAGTTTGATGAGTATGCCAACCTTTGGTGGGAACAAGTCCAACTCGCTCGCGAAGCAAAAGAAGAGCCTCCAATCGCAACTTGGCAAGATATGAAGGCTCATATGAGATCCCGCTTTGTTCCTTCACACTACACGCGTGACCTCTTCAACAAGCTTCAAACGCTTAGTCAAGGAACAAAGACCGTGGAAGAGTACTTCAAGCAAATGGAGCTCAACATGATCCGTGCCAACATTGAAGAGCGAGATGAACAAACAATGGCACGTTTCCTCAATGGCTTGAACCATCCCATCAAGCGCATCACCGAGTTCCAAAAGTACAACAACATGGTTGAGCTTGTGCACATCGCATCCAAGGCCGGGCGCCAAGTGCAAGAGGACATCAAGTACAACATGCCAAAGACGTACTTCACCTACAAGCAAGCATCAACCACTACTCCAACAACACCAAGTGGAAGCTCCTCAAGTACCACCAAGCTTCCCTTCAAGCCAACTCTCCCTCAAGGAAAACAGCCCCCAAGTGGCACAAACACAAGGGATGATCAACCATTCAATGGTGAGTGCTACAAGTGTGGAGGCAAAGGGCACAAGTCGAGTCCATGTGGAAACAAGAAAGTATTGTTCATCCATGACAACGGCGATGAAGAATACTTGAGTGAAGACGAGTTTGATGCAAGGTTCAAGGAAGCCATGTCAAGGCAACATTTGGAAGAGGACCAAGAACTTCTTGTATGTGAGCATGACGCAAGTCCATCGCTTGTGGCCACAAGGATCTTGACTACCCAAGTCAATGAAAATGAAGACCAATGCTCGAACATCTTCCGAACTCGTGCCGGCATCAATGGGAAGTCAATCAAAGTTGTCATCGATGGAGGGAGTTGCCACAACCTTGCAAGCACAGAATTGTGTGAGAAACTCAACCTCACCCTCCATCCGCATAAACACCCCTACCATATCCAATGGCTAAGTGACCAAGGATCCGTCAAGATCAAGCACACCGTCTCGGTGCCGTTCTCAATTGGGCACTACAAGGACACGGTGGAATGTGACGTGGTCCCAATGACGGTTGGCCATATGTTGCTCGGAAGGCCGTGGCAATATGACAAGCATGCTTTGCATAATGGTCACTCAAACACTTACACCTTCAAATGGCTTGACAAAACTTGTGTGTTGCAACCAATGACTCCTAGCCAAATAATTGCGGACAATGCGAAGGCTTTAGCGAGGGCGCAATACACAAAAACACCTTATGAGAAGAGTGGTGAGCGAGAGAACCACACCATAGTGAGTGAGAGCTACAAGCCAAACTCGAGTGGAAAAACTAAGAGTGTTCTTCTTGCCACCAAAAGTGAGATGAGAGAAGTGCGGAACAACCCATCCATCTTGCATTATGTCCTTGTATGCAAGGGACTAGCGCAAGGAACTAACGACTTGAAAAATGTTCCTCCTTCTTTGATGACTATTTTGCAGGAATTCCAAGACATTTTTCCTGAAGAGCTTCCTCATGGCCTTCCTCCTCTCCGTGGAATCGAGCACCGCATCGACCTCATACCCGGCGCTCCACTCCCAAACCGCGCATCGCACGAACCCGGAAGAGACGAAGGAGATCGACCGTCAAATCAACCAACTCATCTCCAAAGGTTTGATCCAAGTAAGCACTAGCCCAAGCGCGGTCCCCGTGATCCTAGTCCCAAAAACGGATGATACGTTGCGGTTATGCATGGACTGTCGTCCAATCAATGCTATCACCGTGCGTTATCGACATCCTATACCGCGTCTTGATGACATGCTTGATGAGTTATGTGGAGCCACTATATTTTCGAAAATTGATCTTCGTAGTGGTTACCATCAAATTCGCATGGCTGAAGGTGATTAGTGGAAAACCGCCTTCAAGACCAAGCTTGGTCTCTATGAATGGTTGGTTATGCCTTTTGGCTTATCTAACGCCCCATCTACCTTCATGCGTCTAATGAACCATATTTTGAGATCTCTCATTGGGAAGAGTGTAGTTGTTTACTTTGATGACATTCTTGTCTATAGCAAGTCACTAGAGGAGCATGTTACTCATGTTAAGGAGGTCCTTCAAATCCTTCGTCATGAAAAGCTTTATGCTAATCTCCCAAAGTGCACTTTTGCAAGAGACAAGCTGATTTTCCTTGGTTTTGTTGTGTCTTCTAATGGCATTGAAGTTGATGTCTCAAAAGTCAAGGACATACGAGATTGGCCCATCCCAACAAATGTTAGTGAACTTCGTAGTTTTCATGGGTTGGCTGGCTTTTACCATCGCTTTGTGAAAGATTTTTCTACCATTGCGTGCCCCCTCAACAAATTGACCAAGAAAAATGTCACGTTCGTTTGGGGAAAAGCACAACAAAAGGCTTTTGATGAGCTCAAAAAGAGGCTCACCGAAGCACCACTTCTTGCATTGCCGGATTTCACAAAAACCTTTGAGATTGAATGTGACGCTAGTGGTATTGGCATTGGTGGCGTCCTTATGCAAAATGGGCGTCCTATTGCTTACCATAGTGAGAAACTTGATGGCGCACGCCTCAATTATCCCATTTATGACAAAGAACTTTTTGCCTTGGTTCGCATTCTTCAAGTGTGGCAACACTATCTTTGGCCCAAAGAATTTATCATCCATTCCGACCATGAGTCGTTGAAGTATCTTAAGGGCCAAGCCAACTTGAGTAAAAGGCATGCAAAATCGGTTGAGTTTATGGAGTCTTTTCCTTACATTGTCAAATACAAGAAGGGCAAAGAAAATGTGGTAGCGGACGCCTTGTCTCGCAAAAACAAAAACCTTCTTACATGACTCGAAGTCAATGTCTTGGGTCTTGAGGACATCAAATCTTTGTACGCGTCCGACCCTTTCTTTGGACCAATATTTGCACAATGTTCATTAGACAAAGGGATTGATGATTTCTATTTGCATAAGGGTTTTCTTTTCAAACAAAACAAACTTTGCATTCCGAAATCGTCTCTCCAACTTTTGCTTCTTCAAGAGTCCCATGGTGGAGGCCTTATGGGTCACTTTGGCCGTGACAAGACATATGGCATGCTCTCCACTCACTACTTTTGGCCAAATATGAAGCGCGACGTGGAGCGCCGCGTTCAACGATGCACTACATGTATCCAAGCTAAGTCTAAGTCCAACCCCTTTGGTCTTTATATGCCATTGCCTATTCCTCATGCACCTTGGTCGGACATTAGCATGGACTTTGTGTTAGGCTTGCCTAGATCTAAACATGGTTATGATTCCATATTTGTAGTAGTGGATCGCTTTTCCAAAATGGCACATTTCATTCCGTGCCATAAGACCGATGATGCTTCACATGTAGCAAATTTGTTTTTCAGGGAAATAATTCGGCTGCACGGTGTGCCAAGAACAATCGTCTCCGACCGCGACGTAAAATTCATGAGCTACTTCTGGAAGACTCTCATGGCCAAGCTCGGCATCAAGCTCCTCTTCTCGCCCGCCTCGCATCCTCAAACCGATGGACAAACCGAAGTCGTCAATCGAAGTCTTGGAACACTCCTCCGGGTGCTGATAAAGAAGAACCTTAAAGACTGGGAGGAATGCATCCCACACGCCGAGTTCGCCTACAACCACGCCAAGCACTCCACCACCATGAGGAGCCCGTTCATGATCGTCTACGGCTTCGAGCCTCTCACCGCGCTCGATATCCTTCCACTGCCACTTCATGAACGTGCCAATATAGACGTTGTCAAGCGCGCCCACACAATGAAGAAACTCCATGATGACACACGAGCTACTATCGAGCAACAAGTCCTTCGCCAAGCATCAAAGCTAAACAAGAATAAGAAAGAGATAATCTTCGAAGAGGGCGACCTTGTGTGGATACACTTGAGTAAAGACCGCTTCCCCAAGGAACGCGACTCCAAGCTAAAGCCAAGAGGTGATGGACCATTCAAAGTGCTCAAGAGAATCAACAACAACCCTTACATCATCGATATCCCAACATCAAAGTATCTTGTGAGCTCGACATTCAATGTCAAGGACCTCTCACCCTACCATGGAGAAGATGAAGTTGAGAAGGTTGAAGAGTCGAGGACGACTCTTTCCCAGGGGGGGGGGGGAGCTGATGCAGCCCGTCCTACGACTGCTACTACATCTACTCCCAGAAGCTCCCCAAGTGGACCCATGACTCGCGCCCGAGACAAACTCCTTCAAGCTAAGGTGAACTCGCTCCTCTCCTTGTGTGACTTCGGTACACCCTTGGATGGCCTGGTACTTCATACCCATACCTTGTGCATCATCAGGTACGAAGAGAAGAACCCACAGGACGGAGGAGCACCAGGAGAAGAGTGAAGGGTTTCGCGGCATAGTAAATCAAAATTTTCTACGGAGCGAACAGAGGGAAAGCCAAGATCTAATCTAGGAGATGCAAACAACGAGAGAGATTGGATTAGATCTTCATACCCTTGAAGATTCGCACAGCGGAACGTTCGTCGGAACGTGGGTGATGTAGTTGTAATCGCTTCTCCTCCTCGCGATCCGATCCGATCTAGCACCACAAGTGGCGGTGCCTCCGTGAGATGCACACGTGCAGCACCTCGACGTCTCCTCCTTCCTCGGACCAGCGAGTATGGTGGAGAGATAGATTGGATCTACAACACGACGGCGTGGTGTATATGGTGGAGAATTTCTGCTGCAGGGCTTCGCCTACAAACAGTCGGGAGGGAGAGAGGAAGGTAGCAAGGCTGCTAGGGCTTGGAGGAAGGTGTGTGTGTGGGGGGAGGGGGCGCACCACCCCTCTATATATAGAGGGGGGGCGGCCAGCCCTTGCCCCTCCTCCAAGCCTATCTCTAGTTTAAACAATTTAAACTCTCCCTTATCTAGAAATCCTATCTCTAGTTTAAACGATTTAAACTCTCCCTTATCTAGAAATTCTATCCCGAGATTTAAACGAGTCAAATCTCTCTAGAATCGGCTGGGCCCTATGGGGCCTTGTGCCCCTAGCCCAATGCGGCCAGGACACTCCCTCATAGGCCCATGCCCCCTCCCGGAAGGTGGGGCCACGTTGGTCCCCTTCCGGAAGGTTCTAGAAGCTTCCGGTACAATACCGATTAACCCGGAACAATTCCGAACTCCAAAAACTGCACTGCCTTATATGAATCTTATTCTCCGGACCATTCCGGAACCTCTCGTGATATCCCGGATCCCATCCAAGACTCCGAACAAAAATTCATAAACCAATTATCCAATCTATCCTAGCGTCGAGACACGTTAAGTGTGTGACCCTGCGGGTTCGAGAATATGCAGACATGATCTTCTATCAATAATCAACAGCGGGGTCTGGGCACCCATATTGACTCCCACACATTCATCGATGATCATATCGGATGAACCACGATGCCAGGATTCAATCAATCCCATGTATATATTCCCTTCGTCTCGCGATATTTTACTTGCCCGAGATTCGATCGTCGGTACCGTCATACCTAGTTCAATCTCGTTCACAGCAAGTACTTTACTCGTTTCGTAATCCGATATCACTTTGTGATTAACTCCTTAACCACATGCTTGCAAGCGGTGTTGATATCGATTACCGAGTGGGCCCGAAGTATATCTCTCCGACTTGGGAGGGACAAATTCCATCTCGATACATACAACCCAACAGATACTTTCCGATCACCTGAGAGACACTTTTATGATCACCCTCTCATAGGATGACGTTTGATGACCTCAAAGCTTTCTTCCGATACCAGGGAGTTGCATTATCTCATGGTCTAAGGAATACAATATTTGACATAGGAAAAGCTTCGCAAAGACGAACACGATGACACGATCTAATTGCTCTGCTTTGTTTGGGTCTATCCACCATATCATTCTCCCAATGATATGATCTCATTATCAATTGACAACTCATGTCTATGGTTAGGAAACCTTAACCATCATTGATCAATGAGCTAGTCCATAGAGGCGTACTAGGGACACGATGTTGTTTACAAACCACACAAGTATTAAAGTTTCCGCTTAATACAATTCTAGCATGGAACATAAACTTTATCATGAACAAGAATTATAATAATAACATCTTTATTATTGCCTCTAGGGCATAATTCCAACAGTCTCCCACTTGCACTAGAGTCAATAATCTAGTTTACATTTGGCAACAATCTCACACCCATGGCACTGAGGTGTTGATCATGTTTTACACGTGGAAGAGGTTTAGTCAGTGGATCTACGACATTCAGATCCGTATGTACTTTGCTAATCTTCAGATCTCCATCTGCTATATAATCTCGGATTATATGAAACTTGCGGTTGATATGCTTGGTCTTTGGATGATATCTTGGTTCCTTAGCGAGTGCTATGGCGCCAGTGTTGTCACACAATATTTCCAGTGGGTCCAATGCACTTGGAACCACGCCAAGCTCAGTGATGAAGTTTCTGATCCAAACTCCTTCACTTGACGCTTCTGCAGCAGCCATGTATTCCGCTTCTACTGTAGATCACGCGATCACGCTTTGCTTGCAGCTTCTCCAGCTCACAGCTCCTCCATTCAAAATATAAACGTATCCTGTCTGAGATTTAGAATCATCCTTGTCGGTGTCGAAACTAGCATCGACGTAACCTTTTACGACAAGCTGTTCATCACCCCCATAGACTAAGAACATTTCTTTAGTTCTATTTAGGTACTTTAGGATGTTCTTCACGGCTGTCCAGTGTTCCACTCCTGGATCACTTTGATATCTGCTCGTCAAACTAAGAGCATTGGACACATCCGGTCTAGTACACAGCATGGCATACATGATGGAACCTATGGCCGAGGCATAAGGCACTTTGCTCATAGCTTCCCTATCATTTGCCGTAGCTGGACACTGAGCCTTGCTCAATATCTTACCTGACAACATAGGCACTGAACCTTTCTTTGCCTTATCCATTCTAAACCTTTTCAGAACTTTGTCTAGGTATGTACTCTGGCTTAAAGCTATCAGGCGTCTTTGTCTATCTCTATAGATCTTGATGCCCAATATATAAGCAGCTTCACCTAGGTCTTTCATTGAAAAACACTTGTTCAAATAACTCTTCACATCGTTAAGCATGTTGATGTCATTTCCGATAATCAATATGTCATCCACATACAGTACCAGAAACGTCACCGAGCTCCCACTCACTTTCTTGTAGATGCAAGCTTCGTAGCAATTTGGAACAAATCCAAAGCTCTTGATCACTTGATCAAAACGAAGGTTCCAACTCCGAGATGCTTGCTTCAGTCCATAAATGGAACGCTGAAGTTTGCATACTTTACTAGCATCCTTAGGATCGACAAAACCCTCGGGTTGCATCATATACAACTCTTCATCAATGTTGCCATTGAGGAAAGCAGTCTTGACATCCATCTGCCATATTTCATAATCATGAAACGCAGCAATTGCTAATAAAATCCGAATGGACTTAAACATCGCTACGGGAGAGAAAGTCTCATCGTAGTCAACACCTTGAACTTGTCGAAAACCTTTTGCGACAAGCCGTGCTTTATAGACGGTAATATTACCATCCGCGTCCGTTTTCTTCTTGAATATCCATTTGCACTCAACGGCCTTTCGGTCGCTAGGAGGATCCACCAAATTCCATACTTGGTTTTCGCTCATGGATCCCAATTCGGATTTCATGGCTTCCAGCCATTTCTCAGAGTCTGGGCTTATCATCGCTTCCTCATAGTTCGTAGGTTCACTGTCTTCTACCAACAAGACACTCAAGACAGGGTTGCCGTACCACTCAGGAGGGGCACGCGACCTTGTCGACCTGCGGCGTTCAGTAGCAGCATCGTCCGAAGCTTCATGATCCTTGTCATTAGCTTCCTCTATTGTTGGTGCAGGCGGCACTGGAACAATTTCAGGTGTTGCGCTACTCTCCAATTCAAGAGAAGGTTCAATAACCTCGTCAAGCTCTACTTTCCTCCCACTCACTTCTTTCGAGAGAAACTCCTTCTCAAGAAAGGAACCGTTCTTTGCGACAAACACTTTGCCTTCGGTTCTGTGATAGAAGGTATACCCAATAGTTTCCTTAGGGTATCCTATGAAGACACATTTCTCCGCTTTGGGTTCGAGCTTGTCCGGCATCAACTTCTTGACGTAAGCTTCGCATCCCCAAACTTTAAGAAACGACAACTTAGGTTTAGCACCAAACCACAGTTCATATGGTGTCGTCTCAACGGATTTAGATGGAGCCCTATTTAAAGTGAATGCAGCGGTTTCTAATGCATAACCCCAAAATGATAACGGCAAATCAGTAAGAGACATCATTGATCGGACCATATCTAATAGGGTTCGATTTCGGCGTTCAGACACACCATTGCGCTGTGGTGTTCCGGGTGGCGTGAGTTGTGAAATGATTCCACTTGCTTTAAGATGCGTGAGAAAATCATAACTCAAATATTCGCCCCCACGATCGGATCGTAGAAACTTAATCTTTCTGTTACGATGGTTCTCCACTTCATTCTGAAATTCTTTGAACTTTTCAAACGTTTCAGATTTATGTTTCATTAAATAGATATACCCATATCTACTTAAGTCATCGGTAAAAGTGAGGAAATAACGATATCCACCGCGCGTCGAAACACTCATCGGTCCGCATACATCGGTATGTATGATTTCCAACAAGTCCGTTGCTCGCTCCATCATACCGGAGAATGGGGTTTTGATCATCTTGCCCATGAGGCATGGTTCGCATGTGTCAAATGATTCAAAATCAAGAGACTCCAAAAGTCCATCAGAATGGAGTTTCTTCATGCGCTTTACACCAATATGACCTAGACGATAGTGCCACAAATAAGTAGTATTATCACTATCTACTTTGCATCTCTTAGCCTCAATGTTATGGATGTGTGTTTCATCCCTTTCGAGATTTAGAAGAAATAAACCATTCACAAGAGGTGCATGACCATAAAAGATGTTACTCATATAAATAGAACAACCATTATTCTCCGATTTAAATGAATA
The DNA here is from genome assembly GCA_910589765.1 of Avena atlantica. NCBI lineage: Eukaryota > Viridiplantae > Streptophyta > Magnoliopsida > Poales > Poaceae > Avena > Avena atlantica. The sequence continues at coordinate 54,469 of CAJUWN010001287.1, read as the reverse complement.
ACCGTCTTGCAATAAACACGATCCGGAAATAATGTTCATGCTCAACGCAGGCACATAATAACATTTATTAAGGTTTAAAACTAATCCCGAAGGTAAAACTAAGGAGAGCGTGCCGACGGCCATCACATCAACTCTTGATCCGTTGCCAACACGCATCGTCACCTCATCCCTCGCAAGCCGCCGTCTATTCCGTAGCTCCTGTTTCGAGTTACAAATATTAGCAACTGAACCGGTATCAAATACCCAGGCACTACAACGAGGGCTAGTAAGGAAAACATCAATAACATGTATATCAAATATACCTTTGATGGTGCCAGCCTTCTTGTCCGCTAAGTACTTCGGACAGTTGCGCTTCCAGTGACCCTTGTCCTTGCAATAGAAGCACTCAGTGTCCGGCTTGGGACCAGACCTGAGCTTCTTCTCAGCAGGGGCATTGCGCTTGCCGCTGCCCTTCTTGAAGGGCTTCTTTGCTCCCTTAACTTTCTTAAAGGAGGGCTTGTTGACCATCAACACATGATTATCCTTCTTGATGTCCACTTCCGCAGCCTTCAGCTTTGCGAAGAGCTCGGTGATCGTATCAGTGGAACCAATCTGATTATGAGTCACTACAAAACTTTTGTAGCTGGGAGGGAGTGATTGCAGAACCCTGTCAATCTTGAGCTCCTCTGGAATCGTGCATTCCAGTTGCTCAAGGCGTTGAGTGTAGCCCGACATCTTTATGGCATGCTCACTAACGGAACTCCCTTCCTCCATCTTGCAGTTAAAGAACTTCTCAGAGATCTCATATCTCTCAGAACGGGCTTGAGTCTGAAACATGGTTTTCAGCTCCTCGAGAATCTCAAAGGGCCCGGGATAGGTTTCAAAACGATTTTGAAGCTCCGGTTCCATAGCAAACAACATGGTGCTCTTAATCACACCATAATCATCTTTGCGCGACTGATAGACAGCTTTCTCATCAGCCGGCGCAGTTGCAGCAGGTGGTCACCTAACGCTTTACCAAGGACATAGTCCTTTTGTCCGCCAGACAGAATGATTCTTAGATTGCGGAACCAATTGGTGAAGTTAGACCCATTGTTTCTAAGTTTTTCCTTCTCAGCAAAAACGTTGAAGTTGAAGTTGGATTTGGCCATGTGATCTACAGTATTTGCAAGTACAATTTAGACTATGTTCATGATAAATAGTTCAACTTAATCAAATTACTAGATGAACTCCCACTAAATTCAACATCCCTCAAGTTGTTTAGTGAACACGATCCAAATTCACCACACCTAATCCGATCATCACGAGAAGAGATGTGGTTTCAATGGTGGACAACAAAGTGTCGATCATATCATTCATATGACTCATGCTTAACCTTTCGGTTCTTGTGTTCCGAGGCCATGTCTGTACATGCTAGGCTCGTCAAGTTAGACCCAAGTATTTCTGCGTGTGCAAAAACTGGCTTGCACCCGTTGTATGTGAGCGTAGAGTCTATAGCACCCGATCATCACGTGATGCTTGGAAACGACGAACTTTCGCAACGGTGCATACTTGGGGAGAACACAGTTTTTATCTTGATCTTTAAGTGAGGAATCATCTTATAATGCTACCGTCGCGATCTAAGCATAATAAGATACATAAAGGGATAAACATCACATGCATATAACTTTATGTGACATGGCATAGCCAATCCTCGCGCAATGATCTCCATCTTGTGCGTTCCGGCATGATCTCCATCACTCCACCATGATTGCCTCCACCACGAATAGCAACTACAACTATTGCTAACTACTTAGCGATAAAGTAAAGCTATTACATGGAGTATAAGAACTTGACTCGCAGGTCATACACAATTATAAAGACAACCATATGGCTCCTGCCGGTTGTGTACTCATCGACATGCAAGTCGTGAAACATTACAAAACATGATCATCGCATACAATATACACATCACGTCTTGGGCCATACCATATCACAGAAAACACTCCCTGCAAAAACAAGTTAGACACCTCTACTTTGTTGTTGCATGTTTTACGTGGCTTTATGGGAGTAGATGCTAAGAACGATTCTTACCTACGGAAAGCCACAACGGTGATATTATGGTTGCCAAACTCCGGTGTTAATCCCATGACAACTATAGTGAGAGAAACTGACATCCACCAGCCGCATGTGTGGAACAAGCCACACGTCAAGTGTGGAGCCGGTCTCGCGAACGACGTCGCGTAAGGTTGGCCTGGACCGCTTCAATCTCACTATCCCGCGTCATAAGAAGAACACAAACAAGAGGCTTGCAACAGAAAACATCAACGCCCGCAACAACCATGTTGCGTTCTACTCGTGAAACACATCTACGCATAGATCTAGCTCTGATACCACTGAAGGGTTTCGCGGCATAGTAAATCAAAATTTTCTACGGAGCGAACAGAGGGAAAGCCAAGATCTAATCTAGGAGATGCAAACAACGAGAGAGATTGGATTAGATCTTCATACCCTTGAAGATTCGCACAGCGGAACGTTCGTCAGAACGTGGGTGATTTAGTCGTACTCGCTTCTGCTCCTCGCGATCCGATCCGATCTAGCACCACAAGTGGCGGTGCCTCCGTGAGATGCACACGTGCAGCACCTCGACGTCTCCTCCTTCCTCGGACCAGCGAGTATGGTGGAGAGATAGATTGGATCTACAACACGACGGCGTGGTGTATATGGTGGAGAATTTCTGCTGCAGGGCTTCGCCTACAAACAGTCGGGAGGGAGAGAGGAAGGTAGCAAGGCTGCTAGGGCTTGGAGGAAGGTGTGTGTGTGGGGGGGAGGGGGCGCACCACCCCTCTATATATAGAGGGGGGGCGGCCAGCCCTTGCCCCTCCTCCAAGCCTATCTCTAGTTTAAACAATTTAAACTCTCCCTTATCTAGAAATCCTATCTCTAGTTTAAACGATTTAAACTCTCCCTTATCTAGAAATTCTATCCCGAGATTTAAACGAGTCAAATCTCTCTAGAATCGGCTGGGCCCTATGGGGCCTTGTGCCCCTGGCCCAATGCGGCCAGGACACTCCCTCATAGGCCCATGCCCCCTCCCGGAAGGTGGGGCCACGTTGGTCCCCTTCCGAAAGGTTCTAGAAGCTTCCGGTACAATACCGATTAACCCGGAACAATTCCGAACTCCAAAAACTGCACTGCCTTATATGAATCTTATTCTCCGGACCATTCCGGAACCTCTCGTGATATCCCGGATCCCATCCGAGACTCCGAACAAAAATTTATAAACCAATTATCCAATCTATCCTAGCGTCGAGACACGTTAAGTGTGTGACCCTGCGGGTTCGAGAATATGCAGACATGATCTTCTATCAATAATCAACAGCGGGGTCTGGGCACCCATATTGACTCCCACACATTCATCGATGATCATATCGGATGAACCACGATGCCAGGATTCAATCAATCCCATATATATATTCCCTTCGTCTCGCGATATTTTACTTGCCCGAGATTCGATCGTCGGTACCGTCATACCTAGTTCAATCTCGTTCACAGCAAGTACTTTACTCGTTCCGTAATCCGATATCACTTTGTGATTAACTCCTTAACCACATGCTTGCAAGCGGTGTTGATATCGATTACCGAGTGGGCCCGAAGTATATCTCTCCGACTTGGGAGGGACAAATTCCATCTCGATACATACAACCCAACAGATACTTTCCGATCACCTGAGAGACACCTTTATGATCACCCTCTCATAGGATGACGTTTGATGACCTCAAAGCTTTCTTCCGATACCAGGGAGTTGCATTATCTCATGGTCTAAGGAATACAATTTTGACATAGGAAAAGCTTCGCAAAGACGAACACGATGACACGATCTAATTGCTCTGCTTTGTTTGGGTCTATCCACCATATCATTCTCCCAATGATATGATCTCATTATCAATTGACAACTCATGTCTATGGTTAGGAAACCTTAACCATCATTGATCAATGAGATAGTCCATAGAGGCGTACTAGGGACACGGTGTTGTTTACAAACCACACAAGTATTAAAGTTTCCGCTTAATACAATTCTAGCATGGAACATAAACTTTATCATGAACAAGAATTATAATAATAACATCTTTATTATTGCCTCTAGGGCATAATTCCAACAAAGAGACCAAATGCTCTCTGTCGCCAGCGGTACTACCGGACCTGGCGACCAGTACTACCGCTTGGCGGCACTACCGCCCCCTGCTACCGCCAACAACAGAAGGTCCCAGAGCTAGCCAATTGCTCTCTGTCACTTGCGGTACTATTGGCCCCGGATCCGGTACTACCGGGGTACGGTACTACCGCCCCCTTCTACCGCCACCAACAGAAGGCCCCAGCGCAAGTCCCAGGACGACAAGCGGTACTACCGGCCTGGAAGCGGTACTACCGCATGACCGGTACTACCGGTCGACCTGGACCGGTACTACCGGACCTGGAAGGGCCTGATCGTGTTAATTCGTCCCAGCGCCTTGTAACCCTCTCTATATTTCGCTATTTGTTCCCAAAATACCCCTATTTATGTGGTTGTCCTATATATAGCCCCCACCCTCTATTGTAAACCCTAGACTTGGATAATAATAGATATTAAGGAAACCCTTTGAGGACTTATATCTATTGGTCTCATGCTCCTACCAAGGAGCACTAGATTATCCACCCACCTCTTGGATCTTGCATAGTGCGTTCAAGTTGTACAAGGCCTTGGGTTCTCGGTTTCTCGCCCCCAAGTCGTCAAGATCTCACCAAGCACCTCATCCCCCATTGTTGGTGTGGAGAGCGAGGTTCGCCCAACACCGATCCTAGAGATTATGTTGGACCGGTTGCCACCGGCGTGAGGAGTAGGCGTGTATCGTGTTTTGGTGTGTGTGTGTGTTCGTGGTTTTCATCGTCTTCCTCGATTTCATCCCCCGACCACCGCTTTCCCCCGCGTTTCTCGTGGAATTCATGAAAGATCAGGCCAACCCACGGGTTACCCCCTAACAGTCCGAGTAGAGTTATTGTTCCTAGTTATTTCCTTTTACTTTCCTTCTTTATTGTTTCCGTGTTCAGCTAAAGTCCGTGTCGAGCTAAGAGTCCGGTCGTAAGTCCAGAAGGAGAGCAAAAAAAAATCTGGCTATACTGTTTTTCAACCCCGGGGATCACTTTTCTCCATCGGCCGTTATAGCAATATTTTTTTGGTGTATGCGCGCTTTCCGGAGCAAAATTCAAAATTTTTTTAAAAAAATTTGGGGCTAACCTATTTTTAGACCCCGTAGATCAGTTCTAGACACTCGCCATCATAGTGATTTTCCACCTCTCGGTTCGCTTTTCAGGGTGCCATATCATCATACATTGCTTGTTGTGTCACGTCGTGACATCGTTGGTGATCTAGGCTCGCGTCTCTCGTACGGCCTAGCCTAGGACCAGCACAGTACCGTCGTTGAGCATTATTTCAACTTTTGCATTGCTGTTTTGATAATTGCTAACCCCCTTTGCTAAGCCTTCCCAGAGATCCACAGATATTCTCCACGTGTAGTGTCTCGACTCCTGGTAATCGCTTGGTTCAATCTCTGGACCCACTGATCCTCGCAGTTGTACATCGCCTTTTCCTGTTGTTTGGTAAGAACTTGTAAGAGCTTCGTATATTGCTTGACGGATTACGCGTGACTTCCACCATATTCCCGTAGTATATACCTGTGCTTTTAAGGACTAATCGCGGAACCCTGCCACCATGACGAACGAAGAACTACATGCTCACTTCTCCGAGCTCTTGGTCAGTCGCGCTGAAGACGTGGATACACGCCTAGGGGAGTTTGACACCAATCTCACCAACGCCGTGGACAAGATCGATGGACTCGAGAAATCCTTCAACGCCAAGCTTGACGCTCGATTCAAGGAGATTTTGAACAGATTGCCCGCACCCGCACCCGTACCTGGCGCACGGCGCATTTCGATCACAGGTCAGACTGCTGGTTCGGCTGCCGCCGCACCCCCGGCGGCTACCGCTGCAGCTGACGCACCTCAGACTTCCGCCGCGGCCGCTGCAGCGACATTGGGGACAGACGACGGGTACTACTATGACCCCGACGACGACGATCTGTTCGACGAGGAGGTTGAACAACCTCCACAGGTACCTGCTGGCCGTCCCCGACATTACTACCGCAACGCTCGACCACCGGTACGTGATGATGGTCATGTTGCAAAGATTAAATTAAATATTCCATCTTTTGAGGGTAAATATAATCCTGATGCATATCTTACATGGGAGATGGAAGTAGAACAACGTTTTGCATGCTTAAAATATCCTGAGAATATGCGTGTTAGTGCTGCTACATGTGAATTTACTAAATTTGCTTCCCTTTGGTGGTCTGAGTATTGTCGTTTAAATCCTACTAATATTCCTTGTACTTGGACTGCTTTAAAAACTGCTATGCGTGTTCGTTTTGTACCTCCCACTTATCAACGTGATTTACTAAAGAATCTGACACGTTTAGAGCAAGGGAAAAATTCTGTAGAAGAGTATTATCAGGAATTGCAAACGGGGATGGTTCGGTGTGGTCTTGTTGAATCTAATGAACAAATGCTTGCAAGTTTCTTTGGTGGATTAAACAAGGACATTCAGCACATCTTAGATTATAAGGAATATAATTCTATCACTCGTTTGTTTCATCTTCTTGCAAAGCTGAACGTGAAGTGCAGGATCGCCAAACACCATGGAGGAGGACTAATAATTCTGCAGGTCGCACATCCACTTGGACATCCCGACAATCAGCGCCTCCTCGTGATTCGCCTCCAGCTACTACCACATCCAAGGCCACCACAAGATTTCTAGTTGCTCCTCCACCATCATCCAATGCTCCTGCTCGTAGTGCATCTTCTATGGCTTCCACGGGTAAGACAAAGGATATACAATGCCGCAAGTGCTGGGGTTTTGGTCATATTGAGAGACAGTGCACAACACAACGTGTGATGATGGTGCGCGATGATGGTCAATACGATTCAGCGAGTGACTTTGATGAAGATACACTAGCTCTTATTTCTGCTCGAGATGGAGACAATTCTGATGCTGATGAAGAGACAGAGGTAATGGAAGCTGAAGCTGCTGATCAATACAGGAGTTTAATTACACAACGTGTGTTGAGTGTGCAATTGAGCAAATCTGAGCAAGATCAACGCCACAACCTGTTCCAAACACGTGGCGTTGTCAAGGATAGAGCTATACGAATCATCATTGATGGAGGGAGTTGTAATAATCTGGCCAGTGTTGACATGGTAGAGAAGCTTGCGCTTCCAACAAGACAACGCCCACATTCATATTACATCCAATGGTTTGAGAGTTCTCGCAAGATCAAGGTAACAAGAACGGTACGCGTGCATTTTACTATTGGTACATATTCTGATTTTGTTGATTGTGATGTTGTACCTATGCAAGCCTGTTCTTTGTTACTTGGTAGACCATGGCAATTTGATAGAGAATCTGTTCATAATGGCAAAACTAATCACTATTCTCTTATGCATGATGGAAAGATAATTGGTCTAAAACCTATGACTCCCGAATAGATTTTAAAAGATGATCTTGCTAGAGCTAGTAGAGCTAAAACTGAGGAGAAAAATAAAAGTGAGAATCAGATTGTTGCTGCAGATTTTATACCACCAAAGAATACTAAATCTGATTCTACACATGCTACTGAAATTCGTTTGAAGAGTCCATGTATGCTTGCAAATAAAATTGATATTGCTGAACTAGATGTAAACAATACTCAATGTTATGCAATTGTCTGCAAAGAGGTTCTGTTTTCATTTGAGGATATGCCTCCTTCTTTGCCACCCGCTATTGCTAACCTTTTGCAGGAATATGAGGACGTCTTTCCCGCTGAGCTGCCACCAGGACTACCTCCTATTAGAGGAATTGAGCACCAAATTGATCTAATTCCTGGTGCCACGTTGCCCAACCGCGCGCCATATAGAACCAATCCAGAGGAGACAAAGGAGATACAACGCCAAATTCAGGAACTACTCGACAGAGATCATATTCGTGAGTCCCTTATCCCTTGTGCTGTTCCTATTATTTTGGTACCTAAGAAAGATGGTTCTTCGCGCATGTGTACTGATTGTAGAGCTATCAACAATATTACTATTCGATATCGTCATCCTATTCCACGTTTAGATGACATGCTTGATGAATTGAGTGGCTCTACCATGTTTTCTAAAGTTGATTTGCGTAGTGGTTACCACCAGATTCGTATGAAATTAGGAGATGAATGGAAAACAGCATTTAAAACTAAGTTCGGTTTATATGAGTGGTTAGTAATGCCGTTTGGTTTAACTAATGCACCTAGCTCTTTCATGAGATTAATGAACGAAGTTTTATGTGCTTTCATTGGACGTTTTGTGGTAGTCTACTTTGATGATATTCTGATTTATAGAAAATCTTTAGAGGATCATTTGGACCATTTACGTGCTGTTTTCAATGCTTTACGTGATGCACGTTTGTTTGGTAACCTTGAGAAGTGCACCTTTTGCACCAATCGAGTTGCGTTTCTTGGCTATGTTGTTACATCACAGGGTATTGAAGTGGATCCAGCCAAGATTGAAGCTATTGAGAATTGGCCGCAGCCCAAGACGGTCACACAAGTGAAGAGTTTTCTTGGCCGCGCTGCTTTTTATAGGCGCTTTGTCAAAGACTTTGGATCAATTGCCGCGCCGCTGAATGAGCTTACCAAGAAGGATGTGCCCTTTGTTTGGGGCGATGCACAACAACAGGCCTTCGTCATATTGAAAGATAAGCTAACACATGCTCCCTTACTCCAACTTCCTGATTTTACTAAGACTTTTGAGCTTGAATGTGATGCTAGTGGAATTGGTTTGGGAGGGGTGTTATTACAAGAAGGAAAACATGTTGCATATTTTAGTGAGAAATTGAGTGGGGCTAGTCTGAACTATTCTACTTATGATAAAGAATTATATGCGTTGGTTCGGACATTAGAAACTTGGCAACATTATCTATGGCCTAAGGAATTTGTTATTCATTCTGATCATGAATCTTTGAAGCATATTCGTAGTCAAGCTAAGTTGAATCGTCGTCATGCAAAGTGGGTTGAATTTATTGAGTATTTTCCTTATGTTATCAAACACAAAAAGGGTAAAGATAATGTTATTGCTGATGCTTTGTCACGCCGTTATGCTTTGTTATCTCAACTTTACTTAAAAATATTTGGATTGGAAACTATTAAGGAACAATATGTGCATGATGCTGAATTTAAAGACGTGTTGCAGAATTGTAGAGATGGTAGAACTTGGAACAAGTTCGTCTTCAATGATGGATTTGTGTTCCGTGCTAACAAACTATGCATTCCATATAGCACTGTTCGTCTTTTGTTGTTACAGGAGGCGCATGGAGGAGGATTGATGGGACACTTTGGTGTCAAGAAGACGTAGGATGTTCTTGCTGCACACTTCTTTTGGCCACGTATGCGTCGAGATGTTGAGAGATTTGTGGCACGCTGCACTACATGTCAAAAAGCTAAGTCTCGCCTAAATCCACATGGTTTATATATGCCTCTTCCTGTTCCTAGTGTTCCTTGGGAGGATATTTCTATGGACTTTGTTTTGGGATTGCCACGACCACAGAAGGGGAGGGATAGTATTTTTGTTGTTGTGGATCGGTTTTCTAAGATGGCACACTTTATTCCTTGTCATAAAACGGATGATGCTGCGCCATATTGCTTATTTGTTCTTTCGTGAAATTGTTCGTTTGCATGGTGTGCCAAATACTATTGTCTCTGATCGTGATACTAAATTTCTTAGCCACTTTTGGAGATGTTTATGGGCTAAGTTGTGGACTAAATTGCTCTTTAGTACTACATGTCATCCCAAACTGATGGTCAAACTGAAGTAGTAAATAGAACTTTGTCTACTATGTTACGGGATGTTTTAAAGAAGAACTTAAAATTGTGGGAAGAGTGTTTACCTCATATAGAATTTGCTTATAATCGTTCGCTGCATTCTACCACAAAGATGTGCCCATTTGAGATTGTGTATGGTTTTGTTCCTCGTGCACCTATTGATTTATTGCCTTTACCTTCTTCGGTGCAACATAATTTGGATGCTACACAACGCGCTGGAATGATATTAAACTTGCATAAGACTACTAAAGATAACATTGAACACATGAATGCTAAGTATAAACTTGTTGGGGATAAAGGGAGAAAGCATGTTGTGTTTGATGTTGGCGATCTTGTTTGGTTACATTTGCGTAAAGATCGTTTTCCTGATTTACGCAAGTCTAAGTTAATGCCACGTATTGCTGGTCCCTTTAAGGTGTTAGAGAAAATCAATGATAATGCATATAAACTTGAGTTGCCTGCAGACTTTGGTACGGTTAGTCCTACATTTAACATTGCAGATTTGAAGTGTTACTTTGGTGAGGAAGATGAGATTGCGTCGAGGACGACTTCAATTCAAGAAGGGGAGCATGATGTGGACATCCCTACTATTGATACAACCGTTGTACCTACAACAACACACATACAAGGACCCATCACAAGATCTCGTGCCAAACAACTTAACTATCAGGTACTTTCGTTTCTTCGAACTATTCCTCACATACATGAGAATATGATGCTGCCTAAATCAGATATATTTCTTACTCTTAGGAATGATGGACCAAGCATGGATGAGAGAGACAAGCATTGGAGCATGGCCATGCATGGAGATGGCAGCAAGCATGTGATGATCCAAGAGAAGGCCACGGATGAAGATTTCAGAACTTTGAGGCCACCATAATGAAGAAAGAAGGCTTGGACGAAATATTCAAGATCAATACTTTACGAATTCGTCCATAGCTTAATATGGTGCTGCGACACCTTTATTTTGGGCCAGGCCCATGTAATTTTCGCAGGATTTTAATTCGCCACTTTTTAGAGTCCGTATTTGAGGGGGAAAGGACTTTTAGGGTTGGATTCGGCCACCACTTCCATGGCTGGCCGAAACCCCACCTTTTCGCCCTTAAATACTCCCCATAGCCGACCCCCTAGACTCGGATTTTGTTTAGACATTAAGTTAGCCATAGTCGCAACTTCGCCAAGGCTCGAGCGTCGCAGAGGCCTCTTGTACTTCGCACCTATTCAGGATCCCACCTCTTCAATAAAGCTTTCCTCTTAATCCGCAGTATCTTGATTGCAATATTGGTTCTTACTTGTTCTCGATTTCAGGTAGGAATTAAGACCCTCGCTGGTCAGGCTGATCGTGTTCACGCAGGATCGGTAACCTCCAGGAGATTGGCCTAGCGATTGCATTGGCGCTCGTGCTCGCACGTGAAGTCGAATCGTCAAGCCCGAACTCCACCAAATCGATTATCGCCATCTCATCGAAAGATCGGACACCTTTGACCTATCAAAAGGGGGATACATGGGCTGTGGCCCAACTAGTGCGCGCAGACACTGCCAGGAGCGGTAGTACCGGACTTGGGACCGGTAGTACCGCTTGGTCCGGTAGTGCCGCTTTGGGACCGGTAGTACCGCTTGCGGTCCTGGAGCGTCAGCTGGAGCCGTCTGTACGAGCGGTATCAGGGGACGGTAGTACCGCTGACCGGTAGTACCGGGTCCAGATGCGATAGTACCGCCGGAGACAGAGAGTATTTGGCTTCTGTTGGCGTCGTCTGTTGGTGGCGGTAGCAGAGGGCGGTAGTGCCGCCGGGCGGTAGTGCCGCCGGGCGGTAGTACCGGTCGCCAGGTCCGGTAGTACCGCTGGCGACAGAGAGCATTTGGCGATCTGTCTTCTTCCGCCTCCTCTTCCAAGCCTCCGTCTTGTCGGGCTTGATGCTCCAGGCTTCCTCCCTTGCCTCCGTACTTGTCAATGTGAACCTATCATGCATATGTGACGTAGTATGAAGTAGCATACCATTCAATAGGGTAGGAAGGGGGCTCGCATAGAGGAACGGATTCACCTTTGGAGTCCATGACGACTTGGCGTAAGTTGGAGACCAAGATGTAGTAACGACCGTAGGTCGGGCTACATCAGCTCCCCCCCCTTCAAAAAGAGTCGTCCTCGACTCTACATGCTCATCACAAAGTAGAAGCGGTCGAGAGACCTTCTTGATCCTGGGGTTCACCATATAGTCGTCCTCGAGAATATTGACTTGACAACACTTCAATGTTCCTTCACCTTCCATGAAGCCTACAAAGCTCACAACAAAAGCGAAGCAACACTCAAAGCGTAGCCAATTCATGAAGATTATAACATGAGTCCTCAAGTAGAAGGAAGTCACCTTAGCTTGTAGATATAGCTCGATGAAGGGTAGCCATAGGTAACTCTCTTCGGTTCTTCTTGTCAACACATGGTTGGTAGAGGTTGACGTGTATGCACTTGTACCTTCACACAACAAAGACCAAGCAAAATATTTTTGTGCGTGATAGAGGAGCATGTCAAATGTGGCATGTCCATTCTTGTTCACAACACTATTAGCACAATACAAGGATAGCATTCGCATATGCAAGGTCAAAGTGCATGGAAATCGTTTGAACATCATCCAAATGTGGAAACACAAAACTCCATATAACGTATTAGTGGGGCATTCAAAGCATTGGATCCAAATTTCAAACAACATCTTTGATGCAAGAATAGGAGAATGTGGCAAAAACACACGAGGAAGAATGTCCAAAGCAACAACAATATGTGTGCAAACCAACCATTGGAAAGAGAAATTGTTTGACATGTTGGATGTCACACACAAATCATCGAAAGCAAATATCATGGGAAAATGAGTATCCCAAGCGGAAACAAAAACAACATATTTGCAAACAAACCAAATGAAAGAGCAAGTGGTCCTTATGTTTGTTGCAACAACAAGACGAGATTCTTGGAAGCTCTCATGACAATACATGCTCTTAATGGAATTGTGGTTGCACCCAAAACATCGGAAAGAGAAAATGTTCAACATTTTTGTTGCAACACACAAAACATCATTATCTAGATGCGAAGAAACATGAATGTCACAAGGGGAGATAATACCATTAACATGCTTGCAATCAAACCATATGAAAGAGCAATTTGCCAACATGAAAGATGCAAAGCATGCAAAAGGTATCAGAGCTGGGTTCGATCTTGAACTCACTTGTGGGATGCTCTCTAGAGCTCTTTTTGTCAACTCGTGCTCAACCGAGGTTGACATTCTTGTGCGGGTACCTACACACATCATATGTAAAAGGAAGAACGTGTGTGCATGGTAGAGATACACATCATCCATCATGACGTATCTCTTTTTGTGCACATCACCATTAATGTCATTCAAGTATGAAATAGATGCATGGTGAGTATGCAAGTGGGGAACATGCTTATCATGGCCATCATCAAAATCTCCAAAAATTGAGAAAGCTATGGGGGCCATCTCATTATAACGCATATAATCAACATTGTTGCAAGCAAAACAAGTGAAATAGCAAGCATTCATCTTATCGCAAGCAACGGGAGAAATTGAATGACTAGCATGACAAGACAAGTCCGAAGCAATTGGAGGATACACACAAGATGCATAGCATGGCATGTTTATGGCAATGAGTTTGCAATCAAACAATTCCACATGATCAATATTATGCAAAGGAAAAGCATCACATGGGAATATGAGTGAAGCATATGTAATGTCACAAGTATCATCCAAAACATGCATATCCTCACAATTCATCATGTCCACTAGTGGGATCATGGCATCATCAACACCCTTATTGTTACCTTGGTCATACCTCTCATATGAAGTCGGTGTTGTGGAAGTAGTGGCCTCCTTGTGGACGACTTCGTCTTCTTGATGTAACCATGGCATAGCATCATCTTCGTGCACCATGTACATCTTCTCTAATTGGGGCATCATTGCTTCATGGCTTGGCGCTTCTTCATCCATGGAACCTAGAACAACACAAGAGAACACACTAGAGGTAGAGGGTAAGTTGTTAGAATTCAAAATGGTCTCACTTGACCTATCAACTACCACTCTCAACTCACTAGGAGTATCACTCATGCCCTCCAAGTGGAAGCACTCAATCTCACATAAGGTGGAGTCACTCATCTCACTCTTGTTCTCACTCAAGTGGGCTAAGTGGCTCTCATACTCACATGGGATTGGTACCACATCATCACTCAAGCATATGGGGGTAGGCTCGGTTTCCTCAACTCCATGCGCCTCCTTTGGTGAAGGGAAAATCCCATGCTCACCATTCTTGACCTTGTCGCCTCCAAGGTTGGATGCCATAAGATGGGCATCATTGCTCTCCTCCATGGTCGAAGGGAAAATCCCATGCTCAACCGCCTTGTGGCCATCTCGTAGTAGTGGTGGAGGTAGGCTCATGCTATCCAACTTGGCGAAGTAGGCTTCTACATTTTCCTCGGTCATGAGGTCTTCAAATGCAAGCGTAGTCGTTGAAGCTTGATGGCGTGGACGAAGGCTTGCTCTTGGTGCCATTTTGGTGGTGGCACAAGAAGTTGAAGGTGCCTTGTGATGGTGTCGACGGAGGTCATTGGCGTGCCTTGCCGATGGTTGATGTAGGTGGCGCAATTGGTCATCCACATGACGCTCGCGACGATGACCCTTGTCCTTGGCACTCTTCCTTGTAAGTTTTTCTAATGAGCGCAAAGCATCATTAGTCTTGGCAACCATCCTCATGTTTTTGTCGAAGTCGTTGTCCATGTCCTTCTTGAAGTTGTGGAGGTCGCTTTGGAACTTGTCCATTTGATGATGGACCTTGGCGCACTCGAGGTGTAGGCTCCGTCTTGGCCGCTGCGACTTGAGGAGCTTGTCGTTGTCGTTCTTGAAGTCGCCCATGCTTGGGGAGTCGTTGTTGTTGTAGCACTCCATGTCACCCAAGCATGTGGAGCCATTGTTGGTGTAGTGCTCCATCATGTTATCCATGCTTGTGGAGACATAGGCATGGTGGCTCATCGTGGATTCTTCATAGAAATAATCCTCGGTTCCGGAGTCCCTAGACATGATTCACAAGACCAAGCGGTGTATATGGAAGTGGTAGAGGGTGTTAGGGATATAACGTCAAACCTTACTTTACCTTGGAAGATCGTATCGTGCAAGTGGCCACACTTGAGAGCAATAAACCAAGCAAAGTGAAGTTCACGCGGAACACCAAAACCAACTACTAACCAAAAAACACACACACACAAGGCCTATGGTGGATAGGTATGGAAAGTGGCATGTCAAGAACAAATCCGAAATCAAGATATTGTAATGGCAAGTAAAGAACCACAACGATCACAAAGCAAACAAGTCAATCCACAAGATAGGAAATATGTACAAGGAAACACACGGTGGGATAAATGGGACTTGTGCGATGGAGAAAGTGAGCTAAGAACCAAATAATTACCTAGCGAAGACTATAAGCTCGTGTCACACAAGTACAAGGAGAGACGCTAGTTCGATTGCACAAAATTGGTGGGCTACAAGATATGCACAATAAGTACCACCTATATGATGTTCATCGAGCTTGCACTTCCTATTCTATGAGGCACATGTATATTTCTTTCTTTTTCTCTTTTCCTTTTTCTATTTTTTTTCTTTTTCTTTCTATTTTTCGTTTTCTTTTCACTTGCCTCTTCCTTGTGCCAACAACTATACAAGATAACTATATGATATAGCGCTCACACGTTTGCTCGGAATCTACAAGGTATCAAATGTGCATAGCCCAAGCAATCATAAGAGGAACTAGTCTCAATAGGTGTTTGTTTCTCGCAAAGATAGTGGGGTTCACAAAGGAATGCAAGTGGGGAGAAGTCGCGGAATGTTCATACCTTTCGTCGACGATCTTCACCCTTTATTGTTGGATTCTGCCTTGCTCACGGAATTTAGATGGAGTAGATAGCATGAAACACCTGGATGATGATGTAGATCTCCTTCTCCTCTCCGAAACGAGCTAAAGAACACCAAAATCCGAGTTCGGATGCAAAAGTTATGCTCAAAACGGTGAGAGGCTGAAATCTGGAATCTGCTGTTTTCTTTCTGTCTTGGGCGGTAGTACCGGATTTTGGGCCCGGTAGTATCGGTGGGCGGTAGTACCGTATTTTTGGAGCGGTAGTACCGCTCGAGGCAGAGAAAACCAGATCTGACGCGATTTCGCGAGTTTGGGGCGATTTGGGCGGAAAATCTTGAAGAAAAACACCAAATCGACGGGGGAAATCAAGGAATTAGGCTATGGGAACGCAAAGGAAGGTAGATCAACAAGTTTAGCAAGTAATCCACGGATCAAAACCTACCAAAACGCACTCAAATCACAGATCGATCCAAAACACGAATTGGAGCTATTTTTGGTGAAATTTTCGAATTTATGGGGAAAAGACCAAATCGATGAGAAATCCGTGGCAACCAAAAGCTGCTGATACCAGATGATGGAGGGTTTAACCTCTTGGGTGCCCGATCTTCACGGATCTCGTGGTCAAATCGATGGGAAAGCGAGGGGAAAGGGAGAAGGTAGCGGAAGCGAACACACACCTCGCGAAGAACACGATGAACACACGCAAAACTCACACGATACAAGGCCGATTGCTCCCGAACGGCGGCCACCGTTCCGATAGAATCCTCGCAAGGAAAGATCGGTCAACGTGCTCCCTCAAATCCACATCGGAGAGGGAAGAACACCTTGAGGAGGGTCTTGACGACTTGGGGGGCGAGAAACCGAGAACCCAAGGCCTTGTTCAACGATGGATGCGTGATGCAAAGTCCAATCGAGGTTGGTGACGATAGTCGGTCCCCTTGGTAAAGGGAATGAGGCAAAACTAGAGATTCCACAATGGGGGTTGTCTTTAGTCTATCATCTATGCCTAAGGGATACATGAGGGGTGGAGGCTCTATTTATAGGCCAACCACATAAACAAGGGTAGTTTGGGGATAAACTAGGCGAATAGGTAAGTAAAGGGGGATACATGGGCTGTGGCCCAACTAGTGCGCGCAGGCACTGCCAGGAGCGGTAGTACCGGACTTGGGACCGGTAGTACCGCTTGGTCCGGTAGTGCCGCTGTGGGACCTGTAGTACCGCTTGCGGTCCTGGAGCATCAGCTGGAGCCGTCTGTAGCGAGCGGTATCAGGGGACGGTAGTACCGCTGACCGGTAGTATCGGGTCCAGATCCGGTAGTACCGCCGGAGACAGAGAGTATTTGGCTTCTGTTGGCATCGTCTGTTGGTGGCGGTAGCAGAGGGCGGTAGTGCCGCCGGGCGGTAGTACCGGTCGCCAGGTCCGGTAGTACCGCTGGCGACAGAGAGCATTTGGCGATCTGTCTTCTTCCGCCTCCTCTTCCAAGCCTCCGTCTTGTCGGGCTTGATGCTCCGGGCTTCCTCCCTTGCCTCCGTACTTGTCAATGTGAACCTATCATGCATATGTGACGGAGTATGAAGTAGCATACCATTCAATAGGGTAGGAAGGGGGCTCGCATAGAGGAACGGATTCACCTTTGGAGTCCATGACGACTTGGCGTAAGTTGGAGACCAAGATGTAGTAACGACCGTAGGTCGGGCTACATCAATTTGGATGCTACACAACGCGCTGAAATGATATTAAACTTGCATAAGACTACTAAAGATAACATTGAACACATGAATGCTAAGTATAAACTTGCTGGGGATAAAGGGAGAAAGCATGTTGTGTTTGATGTGGGCGATCTTGTTTGGTTACATTTGCGTAAAGATCGTTTTCCTGATTTACGCAAGTCTAAGTTAATGCCACGTGTTGCTGGTCCCTTTAAGGTGTTAGAGAAAATAAATGATAATGCATATAAACTTGAGTTGCCTGCAGACTTTGGTATTGTTAGTCCTACGTTTAACATTGCAGATTTGAAGCCTTACTTTGGTGAGGAAGATGGGATTGCGTCAAGAACGACTTCAAGTCAAGAAGGGGAGCATGATGTGGACATCCCTACTATTGATACAACCGTTGTACCTACAGCAACACACATACAAGGACCCATCACAAGATCTCGTGCCAAACAACTTAACTATCAGGTACTTTCGTTTCTTGGAACTATTCCTCACATACATGAGAATATGATGCTGCCTAAATCAGATGTATTTCTTACTCTTAGTAATGATGGACCAAGCATGGATGAGAGGGACAAGCATTGGAGCATGGCCATGCATGGAGATGGCAGCAAGCATGTGATGATCCAAGAGAAGGCCACAGATGAAGATTTCAGAACTTTGAGGCCACCATAATGAAGAAAGAAGGATTGGACGAAATATTCAAGATCAATACTTTACGAATTTTGGGCCAGGCCCATGTAATTTTCGTAGGATTTTAATTAGCCACTTTTTAGAGTCCGTATTTGAGGGGAAAAGGACTTTTAGGGTTAGATTCGGCCACCACTTCCATGGCTGGCCGAAACCCCACCTTTTCGCCCTTAAATACTCCCCATAGCCGACCCCCTAGACTCGGATTTTGTTTAGACATTAAGTTAGCCATCATAGCAACTTCGCCAAGACTCGAGCATCGCAGAGGCCTCTTGTACTTCGCACCTATTCAGGATCCCACCTTTTCAATAAAGCTTTCCTCTTAATCCGCAATATCTTGATTGCAATATTGGTTCTTACTTGTTCTCGATTTCAGGTAGGAATTAAGACCCTCGCTGGTCAGGCTGATCGTGTTCACGCAGGATCGGTAACCTCCAGGAGATTGGCCTCGCGATTGCATTGGCGCTCGTGCACGCACGTGTAGTCGGATCGTCAAGCCCGAACTCCACCAAATTGATTATCATCATCTCATCGAAAGATCGGACACCTTTGCCCTATCATTGGACGGGAGTCCATGCATAACCGCAACGTATCATCCGTTTTTGGAACTAGAATAACGGGAACCGCGCTTGGGCTAGTGCTTACTTGGATCAAACCTTTGGAGACGAGTTGGTTGATTTGTCGTTCTATCTCCTTTGTCTCTTCCGGGTTCGTGCGATACGCGGCGCGGTTTGGGAGTGGGGCGCCGGGTATGAGGTCGATGCGGTGCTCGATTCCACAAAGGGGAGGTAGGCCATGAGGAAGCTCTTCGGGAAATACATCGTGGAATTCCTGCAAAATAGCCATCAAAGAAGGAGGAACATTTGTCAAGTCATTAGTTCCTTGCGCTAGCCCCTTGCAAACAAGGACATAGTGCAAGATGGATGGGTTGTTCCGCACTTCTCTCATCTCACTTTTGGTGGCAAGACGAGTTTTTCCACTCGAGTTTGGCTTGTGGCACTCACTCACTATGGTGTGGTTCTCTCGCTCGCCACTCTTCTCACAAGGTGTTTTTGTGTATTGCGCCCTCGCTAAAGCCTTTGCATTGTCCGCAATTATTTGGCTAGGAGTCATTGGTTGCAACACACAAGTTTTATCAAGCCATTTGAAGGTATAAGTGTTTGAGTGACCATCATGCAAAGCACGCTTTTCATATTGCCATGGCCTTCCTAGCAACATATGGCAAACCGTCATTGGGACCACGTCACATTCCACCGTGTCCTTGTAGGGCCCAATTGAGAACGTTACCGAGACGGTGTGCTTGATCTTGACGGATCCTTGGTCACTTAGCCATTGTATATGGTAGGTGATGCAGCCCGTCCTACGATCGCTACTACATCTACTCCCACGAGCTCCCCAAGTGGACCCATGACTCGCGCCTGAGCCAAACTCCTTCAAGCTAAGGTGAACTCGCTCCTCTCCTTGTGTGACTTCGACACACCCTTGGATGGCTTGCTACTTCATACTCATATACTGTGCATCATCAGGTACGAAGAGAAGGACCCAAGGAACGGAGGGGAAGCAACCAGTTGCTGCCAGACGCAAGCGGTACTACCGGTTGAGCCGACCGGTACTACCGCTCCAAGCGGTCCTACCGGCCCCAGCTACCGGACGCTCCAGGAAGCACCACTCCACGCCCCAGACGCAAGCGGTAGTACCGGCCCAGCAACCGGTACTACCGGACAGCGGTACTACCGCCCCCTCCTACCGCTCGCCACAGGCGCCTCCGACGGAAGCTCCAGGCCCTCAAGCGGTACTACCGCCCCCGGAGCGGTACTACCGGTTACGACCGGTACTACCGGTTGCCGGACCGGTAGTACCGGCCCTGACTGATCCTGAACGCCTGAGTTCGGCCCTGTGCCTTGTAACCCTTCCTATAATTTACCTTTTCGTTCCGAAACTACCCCTGTTTTGTGGCTGGACTATATATAGCCCCCACCCTCCATTGTAAACCCTAGACTTGGATAATAATAGATATTAAGGAAACCCTTTGAGGACTTATATCTATTGGTCTCATGCTCCAACCAAGGAGCACCAGATTATCCACCCCCCTCTTGGATCTTGCCTAGTGCGTTCAAGTTGTACAAGGCCTTGGGTTCTCGGTTTCTCGCCCCCAAGTCGTCAAGATCTCACCAAGCACCTCATCCCCCGTTGTTGGCGTGGAGAGCGAGCTTCGCCCAACACCGATCCTAGGGATTATGTTGGACCGGTTGCCACCGGCGTGAGAGATAGGTGTGTATCGTGTTTTGGTGTGTGTGTGTTCGTGGTTTTCATCTCCCTCATCCCCCGACCACCGCTTTCCCCTCGTTTCTCGTGGAATTCGTGAAAGATCGGGCCAACCCACGGGTTAGCCTATAACATATTGGTATCAAGAGCACGGTTGATCATGAATTTTCCCACATTTTTTCTTTTTTCCACCCTAAAATCGAAAATCCCACCAAAAAGAGCCCCAATTTGCCTTCGGATCGATCTATGGATTTGGTGAGTTTTTCGTGGTTTTGGTCCATAGATCTGTTGCTTTGGGAGTCGATCTATAGCCCCTGTTGTTCCTAGCCCAGCCTTTCGGTCAGATCTCCGCGAATTTGAGCATTTTGGTCAAGTTGAGTTCGTCCTGTCCCGCAACTGGCGGTACTACCGGCCGTGCAAGCGGTACTACCACAAGTAACCGGTACTACCGGTAGTACAAGCGGTACTACCGCTCACCGGTACTACCGGTCGTTGCAAGCGGTACTACCGCTCGCCTCTGACCATGCTTCCTTGCCCTTTGACGCCTCATTTTTGTTTGCTGACTTTTCCCCTTTAGCTTGTTCGTGTTTCGCGTGTTTGTCGCCATCTTAACACAAGCTTCCGCATCAAAGTCATCCCGCGCTCAACGACACCGCGACACTCGAACATCATCCCCCACCAACGGTTGCAAGTCGTCAACAATACCAAAGGTATAACTTGCACCACCTTGACAACCCCATATCTTCCTTTGTTTGTATCTACCCTATGAGAGCAACTCATTTTGTGTTTGTCTAAGCATTGTGCACTTGCCTTCGGAAAGTGAGAGTGTGAGGCCAAATACAAAAGCTAACTTAGTAGTATAGAAAGGGAGAAAAAGAATCAAAAAAGAAGGAGAAGACAAAGATAAAATAGAAACATACATAGTCTCCCAATACAAAGAGCATACCAAGCTTGTAAGCCAAGAAAGAGAGAAGAAAGAGCGCACCGAGGCAAGTGCACAAATCTATTGCTTATCCTCTTTTGGCAAACGAGTTGTGGTCTCTCCTTGTGTTGGCACGACAACCGAGCGTAGTCTTCGTTAGGACCTTTTGTGCTCATTTTCATAGTCGTGCTAACCCCGTTTTTCTCCACGTGTGTGTTTTCCGTGTTTTTGTAGATCGTATCCTTTTGCTTTTTGATCTTTGGTTCTTTACCACGTAGAACAATAACCTTTTGCTTTGATCGTTTCGTTTGGTTTTCCACAATCCTACCCGTCCACCAAAAAGCTTTTGAGAGTTGTAGCATACCAGTGTGTGAGTTTCTTACCATTTCACTTTGCACGCTGTTCGCTCATTTGTGTGGCAATTGGTTTGATATAATCTCCAATGTGAGGTAAAAGGCTAACTCTCCACACCCTTTCTCTCCATATACAACCCTTGTTGGCTTTGCATCATGGACAGGCATGGAGAGCCATCCCAACCACCACAACCTCCGGAGGATGACACACAATTCATGACAAGATGGGACCATTGGAAGGTCCGAGGAGAATTCAACTACCGTTGTGAAGCTCTCGAGCGGCGCCAAGATGAACAATTTAGCGAGGCCCGTGTGGAATTCAAGAACATCGACAACCGCTTCGAAGAAGTCCGTGGTCAAATGCATGCCATGCAACACAACCTCAGTCATCAAAATGAAGCTCTTGGTCGTGCACTCGCTTCAACGGATGAGAAGCTTCAACGCCTCATTGATGGACTAGCAAGGCCACGCTCGCGCGAATCAAGCTCATCTCGGCACTCCTCAAGCGAATCAAGTGCACCTCTCCGTCACGCTTCAAGGCACCGGGATGGACCCGTTCTTCAATCCATGAGCTCTTCGCAAGCGGTACCATCTCCGCGTCACGCCGCAACGTCAAGCTATGATGGTGACCTCTCCGCAAGACCTCCAAGACGCGAAGCGAACCGGCCACAACCAAGGGCACTTGTGATTCAACAAGAGCAACCTCGCATGGACCACCAAGGCCATCGTCGTCGACATGTCCCTTCCACTCCAAGTGAAACATCCGAAGAGGACGAACAAGATCACCGTCGACGTGAAGCACTCGAAGATCCTCCAAGGCGTCTTCATCGACATGATCGTCCACGTCGGCAACATGATGGTCATGACGAGCCTCCGCCACATCAAGAAGAAGAAGAGCAGCCCATTGCGCATGCGGCTCGACGTCCCCCTCGCCACAGGGCGCAAGACAATGCTCCTCGGCATCAAACACGACAAGAACAAGAGCAAGCTCCCCAAGCTCGTCGTGAGGACCATCAACCTCCTCCTCGTCCTCAACCGCATCAACAAAACGAGCAAGCTCCCCAAGCTCGTCATCAACAACAAGTTCCACCACCAAACGCGACACCTCAACAACCGCAAGAGCAACGCAACAATAACCAAGCACGACATGAGAGCTCGGATGATGATGATGACCGCCCAAATCATGGCAACCGCCGCAACCGGAACCGCAATGGAGAAGAAACTTTCGGCAAGCTCAAGTTCACCATGCCAAAATTCACCGGTTCCAATGAGCCCGAGGAATATCTCCCTTGGGAACTCAAGGTCGACAAGATCTTCCGCATGCACAACTATAGCAATGAGAAGATGATGGCCATGGCATCCCTCGAGTTTGATGAGTATGCCAACCTTTGGTGGGAACAAGTCCAACTCGCTCGCGAAGCAAAAGAAGAGCCTCCAATCGCAACTTGGCAAGATATGAAGGCTCATATGAGATCCCGCTTTGTTCCTTCACACTACACGCGTGACCTCTTCAACAAGCTTCAAACGCTTAGTCAAGGAACAAAGACCGTGGAAGAGTACTTCAAGCAAATGGAGCTCAACATGATCCGTGCCAACATTGAAGAGCGAGATGAACAAACAATGCCATGTTTCCTCAATGCCTTGAACCATCCCATCAAGCGCATCACCGAGTTCCAAAAGTACAACAACATGGTTGAGCTTGTGCACATCGCATCGAAGGCCGAGCGCCAAGTGCAAGAGGACATCAAGTACAACAAGCCAAAGACGTACTTCACCTACAAGCAAGCATCAACCACTACCCAACAACACCAAGTGGAAGCTCCTCAAGTACCACCAAGCTTCCCTTCAAGCCAACTCTCCCTCAAGGAAAACAGCCCCCAAGTGGCAAACACACAAGGGATGATCAACCATTCACCGGTGAATGCTACAAGTGTGGAGGCAAAGGGCACAAGTCGAATGTGATGGAGGGGTTAACCTCTTGGGTGCCCGATCTTCACGGATCTCGTGGTCAAATCGATGGGAATGCGAGGGGAAAGGGAGAAGGTAGCGGAAGCGAACACACACCTCGTGAAGAACACGATGAACACACGCAAAACTCACACGATACAAGGCCGATTGCTCCCGAACGGCGGCCACCGGTCCGATAGAATCCTCGCAAGGAAAGATCGGTCAACGTGCTCCCTCAAATCCACATCGGAGAGGGAAGAACACCTTGAGGAGGGTCTTGATGACTTGGGGGAGAGAAATCGAGAACCCAAGGCCTTGTTCAACGATGGATGCGTGATGCAAAGTCCAATCGAGGTTGGTGACGATAGTCGGTCCCCTTGGTAAAGGGGATGAGGCAAAACTAGAGATTCCACAATGGGGGTTTTCTTTAGTCTATCATCTATGCCTAAGGGATACATGAGGGGTGGGGGCTCTATTTATAGGCCAACCACATAAACAAGGGTAGTTTGGGGATAAACTAGGCGAATAGTAAGTAAAGGGGGATACATGGGCTGTGGCCCAACTAGTGCGCGCAGGCACTGCCAGGAGCGGTAGTACTGGACTTGGGACCGGTAGTACCGCTTGGTCCGGTAGTGCCGCTCTGGGACCGGTAGTAACGCTTGCGGTCCTGGGGCGTCAGCTGGAGCCGTCTGTAGCGAGCGGTATCAGGGGACGGTAGTACCGCTGACCGGTAGTACCGGGTCCAGATCTGGTAGTACCGCCGGAGACAGAGAGTATTGGGCTTCTGTTGGCGTCGTCTGTTGGTGGCGGTAGCAGGGGCGGTAGTGCCGCCGGGCGGTAGTGCCGCCGGGCGGTAGTACCGGTCGCCAGGTGCGGTAGTACCGCTGGCGACAGAGAGCATTTGGCGATCTGTCTTCTTCCGCCTCCTCTTCCAAGCCTCCGTCTTATCGGGCTTGATGCTCCGGGCTTCCTCCCTTGCCTCCGTACTTGTCATTGTGAACCTATCATGCATATGTGACGGAGTATGAAGTAGCATACCATTCAATAGGGTAGGAAGGGGGCTCGCATAGAGGAACGGATTCACCTTTGGAGTCCATGACGACTTGGCGTAAGTTGGAGACCAAGATGTGGTAACGACCGTAGGTCGGGCTACATCAGCTCCCCCCCTTCAAAAAGAGTCGTCCTCGACTCTACATGCTCATCACAAAGTAGAAGCGGTCGAGAGACCTTCTTGATCCTGGGGTTCACCATATAGTCGTCCTCGGGAAGATTGACTTGACAACACTTAATTGTTCCTTCACCTTCCTTGAAGCCTACAAAGCTCACAACAAAAGCAAAGCAACACTCAAAGCGTAGCCAATTCACGAAGATTATAGCATGAGTCCTCAAGTAGAAGGAAGTCACCTTATCTTGTAGAGATAGTGTTATGGGGTAACCCTGGGGTTGGCCCGATCTTTCACGAATTCCACGAGAAACGAGGGGAAAGAGGTGGTCGGTGGATGAAATCGAGGAAAGCGATGAAAACCACGAACACACACACACACCAAAACACGATACACGCCTACTCCTCACACCGGTGGCAACCGGTCCAACATAATCCCTAGGATCGGTGTTGGGCGAAGCTCGCTCTCCACGCCAACAACGGGGGATGAGGTGCTTGGAGAGACCTTGACGACTTGGGGGCGAGACACCGAGAACCCAAGGCCTTGTACAACTTGAACGCACTTAAGCAAGATCCAAGAGGGGGGTGGATAATCCGGTGCTCCTTGGTAGGAGCATGAGACCAATAGATATAAGTCCTCAAAGGGTTTCCTTAATATCTATTATTATCCAAGTCTGAGCGCTTACAATAGAGGGTGGGGGCTATATATAGTCCAGCCACATAACAGGGGTAGTTTCGGAATGAAAAGATAAATTATAGGTTGGGTTACAAGGCACAGGGCCGAACTGAGGCGATCAGGGTCTGGCAGGACCGGTAGTACCGGTTGTTACCGGTAGTACCGCTTCCGGAGCGGTAGTACCGCTTGAGGGCCTGGGCTTCCGTCGGAGGCGTCAGTGGCGAGCGGTAGGAGGGGGCGGTAGTACCGGCCACCGGTAGTACCGGTTGTAGGACCGGTAGTACCGCTTGCTTCTGGGGCGTGGAGTGGTGCTTCCTGTGGCGAGCGGTAGGGGGAGGCGGTAGGACCGCTTGGAGCGGTAGTACCGGTCGTTCCAACCGGTAGTACCGCTTGCGTCTGGCAGCGACTGGTGGCTTCTTCGTACCTGATGATGCACAGAGTTTGCGTGTGAAGTAGCAAGCCATCCAAGGGTGTGTCGAAGTCACACAAGGAGAGGAGCGATTTCACCTTAGTTTGAAGGAGTTTGGCTCGGGCGCGAGTCATGGGTCCACTTGGGTAGCTCGTGGGAGTAGATGTAGTAGCGGTCGTAGGACGGGCTGCATCAGCTCCCCCCCCTTGGGAAAGAGTCGTCCTCGACTCTTCAACTGTCAGAACGTCCTCTTCGCCATGGTAGGGTGAGAGGTCCTTGACATTAAATGTCGAGCTCACAAGTTACTTCGATGTTGGTATATCGATCACATAGGCATTGTTGTTGATCCTCTTTAGCACCTTGAATGGTCCATCGCCTCGTGGCTTTAGTTTGGAGTCGCGTTCCTTGGGGAAGCGGTCTTTACTCAAGTGTATCCATACAAGGTCGCCCTCATCAAAGATCATCTCTTTCTTGGTCTTGTTTAGCCTTGATGCTTGGCGAAGGACTTGTTGCTCGATAGTAGCTCGTGTGTCGGCATGGAGTTTCATCATTGCTTGGGCACGCTTGGCAACGTCCATATTGGTACGTTCATGAAGTGGAAGTGGAAGGATATCGAGCGCGGTGAGAGGCTCGAAGCCATAGACGATCATGAACGTGCTCCTCATGGTGGTGGAGTGCTTGGCGCGGTTGTAGTCGAACTCGGCGTGTGGAATGCATTCCTCCCAGTCTTTAAGGTTCTTCTTTATCAACACCCGGAGAAGTGTGCCAAGACTTCGATTGACGACCTCGGTTTGTCCATCGGTTTGAGGATGCGAGGCGGACGAGAAGAGGAGCTTGATGCCGAGCTTGGCCATGAGGGTCTTCCAGAAGTTGCTCATGAATTTTACGTCGCGGTCGGAGACGATTGTTCTTGGCACGCCGTGTAGCCGAATTATTTCCCTGAAAAACAAATTTGCCACATGTGAAGCATCATCGGTCTTATGGCACGGAATGAAATGTGCCATTTTCGAAAAGCGATCCACAACTACAAATATGGAATCATGACCATGTTTCGATCTAGGCAAGCTGATGTGGACATCCCTACTATTGATACAACCATTGTACCTACAGCAACACACATACAAGGACCCATCACAAGATCTCGTGCCAAACAACTTAACTATCAGGTACTTTCGTTTCTTGGAACTATTCCTTACATACATGAGAATATGATGCTGCCTAAATCAGATACATTTCTTACTCTTAGGAATGATGGACCAAGCATGGATGAGAGGGACAAGCATTGGAGCATGTCCATGCATGGAGATGGCAGCAAGCATGTGATGATCCAAGAGAAGGCCACGGATGAAGATTTCAGAACTTTGAGGCCACCATAATGAAGAAAGAAGGCTTGGACGAAATATTCAAGATCAATACTTTACGAATTCGTCCATAGCATAATATGGTGCTGCGACACCTTTATTTTGGGCCAGGCCCATGTAATTTTCGCAGGATTTTAATTAGCCATTTTTTAGAGTCCGTATTTGAGGGGAAAAGGACTTTTAGGGTTGGATTCGGCCACCACTTCCTTGGCTGGCCGAAACCCACCTTTTCGCCCTTAAATACACCCCATAGCCGAACCTCTAGACTCGGATTTTGTTTAGACATTAAGTTAGCCATAGTCGCAACTTCGCCAAGGCTCGAGCGTCGCAGAGGCCTCTTGTACTTCGCACCTATTCAGGATCCCACCTCTTTCAATAAAGCTTTCCTCTTAATCCGCAATATCTTGATTGCAATATTGGTTCTTACTTGTTCTCGATTTCAGGTAGGAATTAAGACCCTCGCTGGTCAGGCTGATCGTGTTCACGCAGGATCGGTAACCTCCAGGAGATTGGCCTAGCGATTGCATTGGCGCTCGTGCTCGCACGTGTAGTCGGATCGTCAAGCCCGAACTCCACCAAATCGATTATCGCCTTCTCATCGAAAGATCGGACACCTTTGCCCTATCACAAGCCTAACACAAAGTCCATGCTAATGTCTGACCAAGGTGCATGAGGAATAGGCAATGGCATATAAAGACCAAAGGGGTTGGACTTGGACTTAGCTTGGATACATGTAGTGCATCGTTGAACGTGGCGCGCCACGTCGCGCTTCATTTGGATCAAACCTTTGGAGACGAGTTGGTTGATTTGACGCTCGATCTCCTTCGTCTCTTCCGGGTTCGTGCGATACGCGACGCGGTTTGGTAGTGGTGCGCCGGGTATGAGGTCGATGCGGTGTTCGATTCCACGAAGAGGAGGAAGGCCATGAGGAAGCTCTTCGGGAAAAACATCTTGGAATTCCTGCAAAACAACCATCAAAGAAGGAGGAACATTTGTCAAGTCGTTAGTTCCTTGCGCTAGTCCCTTGCATACGAGGACGTAGTGCAAGATGGATGGGTTGTTCCGCACTTCTCTCATCTCACTTTTGGTGGCAAGAAGAACACTCTTAGTTTTCCACTCGAGTTTGGCTTGTAGCTCTCACTCACTATGGTGTGTTTTCTCTCGCTCACCACTCTTCTCACAAGGTGTTTTGCGTATTGCGCCCTCGCTAAAGCCTTTGCATTGTCCGCAATTATTTGGCTAGGAGTCATTGGTTGCAACACACAAGTTTTATCAAGCCATTTGAAGGTGTAGGTGTTTGAGTGACCATTATGCAAAGCACGCTTGTCATATTGCCACGGTCTTCCAAGCAACATGTGACAAACCGTCATTGGGACCACGTCACATTCCACCGTGTCCTTGTAGTGCCCAATGGAGAACGTTACCGAGACGGTGTGCTTGATCTTGACGGATCCTTGGTCACTTAGCCATTGGATATGGTAGGGGTGTCTATGTGGATGAAGGGTGAGGTTGAGTTTCTCACACAATTCCGTGCTTGCAAGGTTGTGGCAACTCCCACCATCGATGACAACTTTGATGGACTTCCCATTGATGTCGGCACGAGTTTGGAAGATGTTCGAGCGTTGGTCTTCATTTTCATTGATTTGGGTCGTCAAGACCCTTGTGACCACAAGCGATGGACTTGCGTCATGCTCACACACAAGAAGTTCTTGGTCCTCTTCCAAATGTTGCCTTGCCATGGCTTCCTTGACCCTTGCATCAAACTCTTCTTCACTTAAGTATTCTTCATCGCCGTTGTCATGGATGAACAAAACTTTCTTGTTTCCACATGTATTTGACTTGTGCCCTTTGCCTCCACACTTGTAGCATTCACCGGTGAAAGGTTGATCATCCCTTGTGTGTTTGCCACTTGGGGGCTGTTTTCCTGGAGGGAGAGTTGGCTTGAAGGGAAGCTTGGTTGTACTTGAGGAGCTTCCATGATAGGGCAAAGGTGTCCGATCTTTCGATGAGATGGCGATAATCGATTTGGTGGAGTTCGGGCTTGACGATCCGACTACACGTGCGAGCACGAGCGCCAATGCAATCGCTAGGCCAATCTCCTGGAGGTTACCGATCCTGCGTGAACACGATCAGCCTGACCAGCGAGGGTCTTAATTCCTACCTGAAATCGAGAACAAGTAAGAACCAATATTGCAATCAAGATATTGCGGATTAAGAGGAAAGCTTTATTGAAAGAGGTGGGATCCTGAATAGGTGCGAAGTACAAGAGGCCTCTGCGACGCTCGAGCCTTGGCGAAGTTGCGACTATGGCTAACTTAATGTCTAAACAAAATCCGAGTCTAGAGGTTCGGCTATGGGGTGTATTTAAGGGCGAAAAGGTGGGGTTTCGGCCAGCCAAGGAAGTGGTGGCCGAATCCAACCCTAAAAGTCCTTTTCCCCTCAAATACGGACTCTAAAAGTGGCTAATTAAAATCCTGCGAAAATTACATGGGCCTGGCCCAAAATAAAGGTGTCGCAGCACCATATTATGCTATGGACGAATTCGTAAAGTATTGATCTTGAATATTTCGTCCAAGCCTTCTTTCTTCATTATGGTGGCCTCAAAGTTCTGAAATCTTCATGCGTGGCCTTCACTTGGATCATCACATGCTTGCTGCCATCTCCATGCATGGCCATGCTCCAATGCTTGTCCCTCTCATCCATGCTTGGTCCATCATTCCTAAGAGTAAGAAATGTATCTGATTTAGGCAGCATCATATTCTCATGTATGTAAGGAATAGTTCCAAGAAACGAAAGTACCTGATAGTTAAGTTGTTTGGCACGGGATCTTGTGATGGGTCCTTGTATGTGTGTTGCTGTAGGTACAACGGTTGTATCAATAGTAGGGATGTCCACATCATGCTCCCCTTCTTGAATTGAAGTCGTCCTCGACGCAATCTCATCTTCCTCACCAAAGTAAGGCTTCAAATCTGCAATGTTAAATGTAGGACTAACCGTACCAAAGTCTGCAGGCAACTCAAGTTTATATGCATTATCAATGATTCTCTCTAACACCTTAAAGGGACCAGCAGCACGTGGCATTAACTTAGACTTGCGTAAATCAGGGAAAACGATCTTTACGCAAATGTAACCAAACAAGATCGCCAACATCAAACACAACATGCTTTCTCCCTTTATCCCCAGCAAGTTTATACTTAGCATTCATGTGTTCAATGTTATCTTTAGTAGTCTTATGCAAGTTTAATATCATTTCAGCGCGTTGTGTAGCATCCAAATTATGTTGCACCGAAGAAGGTAAAGGCAATAAATCAATAGGTGCACGAGGAACAAAACCATACACAATCTCAAATGGGCACATCTTTGTGGTAGAATGCAATGAACGATTATAAGCAAATTCTATATGAGGTAAACACTCTTCCCACAATTTTAAGTTCTTCTTTAAAACAGCCCGTAACATAGTAGACAAAGTTCTATTTACTACTTCAGTTTGTCCATCAGTTTGGGGATGACATGTAGTACAAAACAGCAATTTAGTCCCCAACTTAGCCCATAAACATCTCCAAAAGTGGCTAAGAAATTTAGTATCACGATCAGAGACAATAGTATTTGGCACACCATGCAAACGAACAATTTCACGAAAGAACAAATCAGCAATATGCGCAGCATCATCCGTTTTATGACAAGGAATAAAGTGTGCCATCTTAGAAAACCGATCCACAACAACAAAAATACTATCCCTCCCCTTCTGTGTTCGTGGCAATCCCAAAACAAAGTCCATAGAAATATCCTCCCAAGGAACACTAGGAACAGGAAGAGGCATATATAAACCATGTGGATTAAGGCGAGACTTAGCTTTTTGACAAGTAGTGCAGCGTGCCACAAATCTCTCAACATCTCGACGCATACGTGGCCAAAGAAGTGTGCAGCAAGAACATCCTCCGTCTTCTTGACACCAAAGTGTCCCATCAATCCTCCTCCATGCGCCTCCTGTAACAACAAAAGACGAACAGAGCTATCTGGAATGCATAGTTTGTTAGCACGGAACACAAATCCATCATTGAAGACGAACTTGTTCCAAGTTCTACCATCTCTACAATTCTGCAACACATCTTTAAATTCAGCATCATGCACATATTGTTCCTTAATAGTTTCCAATCCAAATATTTTGAAGTCAAGTTGAGATAACAAAGCATAACGGCGTGACAAAGCATCAGCAATAATATTATCTTTACCCTTTTTGTGTTTGATAACATAAGGAAAAGACTCAATAAATTCAACCCACTTTGCATGACGACGATTCAACTTAGCTTGACTACGAATATGCTTCAAAGATTCATGATCAGAATGAATAACAAATTCCTTGGGCCATAGATAATGTTGCCAAGTTTCTAATGTCCGAACCAACGCATATAATTCTTTATCATAAGTAGAATAGTTCAGACTAGCCCCACTCAATTTCTCACTAAAATATGCAACAGGTTTTCCCTCTTGTAATAACACCCCTCCCAAACCAATTCCACTAGCATCACATTCAAGCTCAAAAGTCTTAGTAAAATCAGGAAGTTGGAGTAAGGGAGCATGTGTTAGCTTATCTTTCAATATGACGAAGGCCTGTTGTTGTGCATCGCCCCAAACAAAGGGCACATCCTTCTTGGTAAGCTCATTCAGCGGCGCGGCAATTGATCCAAAGTCTTTAACAAAGCGCCTATAAAAACCAGCGAGGCCAAGAAAACTCCTCACTTGTGTGACCGTCTTGGGCTGCGGCCAATTCTCAATAGCTTCAATCTTGGCTGGATCCACTTCAATACCCTGTGATGTAACAACATAGCCAAGAAACGCAACTCGATTGGTGCAAAATGTGCACTTCTCAAGGTTACCAAACAAACGTGCATCACGTAAAGCATTGAAAACAGCACGTAAATGGTCCAAATGTTCCTCTAAAGATTTGCTATAAATCAGAATATCATCAAAGTAGACTACCACAAAACGTCCAATGAAAGCACGTAAAACTTCGTTCATTAATCTCATGAAAGTGCTAGGTGCATTAGTTAAACCAAAAGGCATTACTAACCACTCATATAAACCGAACTTAGTTTTAAATGCTGTTTTCCATTCATCTCCTAATTTCATACGAATCTGGTGGTAACCACTACGCAAATCAACTTTAGAAAACATGGTAGAGCCACTCAATTCATCAAGCATGTCATCTAAACGTGGAATAGGATGACGATATCGAATAGTAATATTATTGATAGCTCTACAATCAGTACACATGCGCGAAGAACCATCTTTCTTAGGTACCAAAATAATAGGAACAGCACAAGGGCTAAGGGACTCACGAATATGATCTCTGTCGAGTAGTTCCTGAATTTGGCGTTGTATCTCCTTTGTCTCCTCGGGATTGGTTCTATATGGCGCGCGGTTGGGCAACGTGGCACCAGGAATTAGATCAATTTGATGCTCAATTCCTCTAATAGGAGGTAGTCCTGGTGGCAACTCAGCGGGAAAGACGTCCTCATATTCCTGCAAAAGGTTAGCAACAGCGGGTGGCAAAGAAGGAGGCATAT
This sequence comes from Avena atlantica, assembly GCA_910589765.1. Taxonomy (NCBI): domain Eukaryota; kingdom Viridiplantae; phylum Streptophyta; class Magnoliopsida; order Poales; family Poaceae; genus Avena; species Avena atlantica. The sequence goes on along the minus strand of CAJUWN010001287.1, from coordinate 21,620 downwards.
CCTCAAATGAAAACAAAACCTCTTTGCAGACAATTGCATAACATTGAGTATTGGTTACATCTAGTTCAGCAATATCAATTTTATTTGCAAGCATACATGGACTCTTCAAACGAATTTCAGTAGCATGTGTAGAATCAGAGTTAGTGTTCTTTGGTGGTATAAAATCTGCAGCAACAATCTGATTCTCACTTTTATTTTTCTCCTCGGTTTTAGCTCTACTAGCTCTAGCAAGATCATCTTTTAAAATCTGTTCGGGAGTCATAGGTTTTAAACCAATTTTCTTTCCATCATGTATAAGAGAATAGTGATTAGTTTTGCCATTATGAACAGATTCTCTATCAAATTGCCATGGTCTACCAAGTAACAAAGAACAAGCTTGCATAGGTACAACATCACAATCAACAAAATCAGAATATGTACCAATAGTAAAATGCACGCGTACCGTTCTTGTTACCTTGATCTTGCGAGAACTCTCAAACCATTGGATGTAGTATGAATGTGGGCGTTGTCTTGTTGGAAGCGCAAGCTTCTCTACCATGTCAACACTGGCCAGATTATTACAACTCCCTCCATCAATGATGATCCGTATAGCTCTTTCCTTGACAACACCACGTGTTTGGAACAGGTTGTGGCGTTGATCTTGCTCAGATTTGCTCAATTGCACACTCAACACACGTTGTGTAATTAAACTCTTGTATTGATCAGCAGCTTCAGCTCCCATTACCTCTGGCTCTTCATCATCATCAGAATTGTCTCCATCTCGAGCAGAAATAAGGGCTAGTGTATCTTCATCGAAGTCACTCGCTGAATCGTATTCACCATCTTCTCGCACCATCATCACACGTTGTGTTGTGCACTGTCTCTCAATATGACCAAAACCCCAGCACTTGCGGCATTGTATATCCTTTGTCTTACCCGTGGAAGCCATAGAAGATGCACTACGAGCAGGAGCATTGGATGATGGTGGAGGAGCAGCTGGAAATCTTGTGGTGGCCTTGGATGTGGTAGTAGCTGGAGGCGAATCACGAGGAGGCGCTGATTGTCGGGATGTCCAAGTGGATGTGCGACCTGCAGAATTATTAGTCCTCCTCCATGGTGTTTGGCGATCCTGCACTTCACGTTCAGCTTTGCAAGCAAGATGAAACAAACGAGTGATAGAATTATATTCCTTATAATCTAATATGTGCTGAATGTCCTTGTTTAATCCACCAAAGAAACGTGCAAGCATTTGTTCATTAGATTCAACAAGACCACACCTAACCATCCCCGTTTGCAATTCCTGATAATACTCTTCTACAGAATTTTTCCCTTGCTCTAAGCGTGTCAGATTCTTTAGTAAATCACGTTGATAAGTGGGAGGTACAAAACGTACACGCATAGCAGTTTTTAAAGCAGTCCAAGTACTAGGAATAGTAGTAGGATTTAAACGACAATACTCAGACCACCAAAGGGAAGCAAATTTAGTAAATTCACATGTAGCAGCACTAACACGCATATTCTCAGGATATTTTAAGCATGCAAAACGTTGTTCTACTTCCATCTCCCATGTAAGATATGCATCAGGATTATATTTACCCTCAAAAGATGGAATATTTAATTTAAGCTTTGCAACATGATCATCATCATTACGTACCGGTGGGCGAGCGTTGCGGTAGTAATGTCGGGGGCGACCAGCAGGTACCTGTGGAGGTTGTTCAACCTCCTCGTCAAACAGATCGTCGTCGTCGGGGTCGTAGTAGTACCCGTCGTCTGTCCCCAATGTCGCAGCAGCAGCCGCGGCGGAAGACTGAGGAACGTCAGTCGCAGCAGGAGCCGCCGGGGGTGCGGCGGGAGCCGAACCAGCAGTCCGACCCGTGATCGGAACGCGCCGTGCGCCATGTGTGGGTGCCGGTGCGGGTGCGGGCAATCGGTTCAGAAGCTCCTTGAACCGAACGTCAAGCTTGGCGTTGAAGGATTTCTCGAGTCCATCGATCTTGTCCACGGCGTTGGTGAGCTTGGTGTCAAACTCCCCTAGGCGCGTATCCACGTCTTCAGCGCGACTGACCAGGAGCGCGGAGAAGTGGGCATGTAGCTCTTCGTTCGTCATGGTGGCAGGGTTTCGCGAAGTATCTGTCATGGTTAGTCCTTAAAAAGCACAGGTATATACTACAGGAATATGGTGGAAGTCACGCGTAATCCGTCAAGCAATATACGAAGCTCTTACAAGTTCTTACCAAACAGCAGGAAAAGGCGATGTGCAACCACGAGGATCAGTGGGTCCAGAGATTGAACCAAGCGATTACCAGGAGTCGAAACACCGCACGTGGAGAGTATCTGTGGAGCTCTGGGAAGGCTTAGCAAAGGGGTTAGCAATTATCAAAACAGCAATGCAAAAGTTGAAAGAATGCTCAACGACGGTACTGTGCTGGTCCTAGGCTAGACCGTACTAGAGACGCGAGCCTAGATCACCAACGATGTCACGACGCGACACAACAAGCACTGTATGATGATATAGCACCCTGAAAAGCGATCCGAGATGCAGAAAATTACTAGGATGGCGAGTGTCTAGAACTGATCTACGGGGTCTAAAAAGAGGTTAGCCCCCAAAATTTTTTTCGAAATTTTTTATTTTGTTCCGGAAAGCGCGCAGGCGCCAAAAAAATATCGCTATAACGGCCGATGGAGAAAAGTGATCCCCAAAGCCGAAAACCAGTATAGCCAGAATTTTTTTTTTTTTTTTTTTTTTGCTCTCCTTCTGGACTTACGACCGGACTCTTAGCTCGACACGGCCTTTAGCGGAACACGGAAACAACAAAGAAGGAAAGTCAAAAGAAATAACTAGGAAATAATGACTCAACTCGGACTCGCGCCGCGGCAGGGAAGGTGATCGGATCCGTGTCGCGGTAGGGAGGCGGTGGCGGAGTGTTAGGGTTTATGGTGGCAGGGTATATGGCGGCGGAATATGGTGGCGGTGATCGGCGAGTGTGGCGGTGACTAGTATGATTAGAACTCGAAACTCTAAGGGACGAGACACTAAGACCAGCAACTCGACGCGATGATGTAGACACAAATTCAACAATGCAAAAACTGAAAAGATAATGCGAGGCGTAGATTGGTTATGGGATGGATCTAAACTCTAACTGTGTTTTTGGCTTTTTCGTGGGTTATAGGTAAAAACAGATCTAATCTATGAAAAACAGTAAAATCTCACCGAGCAACCTGAAATCTGATACCACTTGATAGGGCAAAGGTGTCCGATCTTTCGATGAGATGGCGATAATCGATTTGGTGGAGTTCGGGCTTGACGATCCGACTACACGTGCGAGCACGAGCGCCAATGCAATCGCTAGGCCAATCTCCTGGAGGTTACCGATCCTGCGTGAACACGATCAGCCTGACCAGCGAGGGTCTTAATTCCTACCTGAAATCGAGAACAAGTAAGAACCAATATTGCAATCAAGATATTGCGGATTAAGAGGAAAGCTTTATTGAAAGAGGTGGGATCCTGAATAGGTGCGAAGTACAAGAGGCCTCTGCGACGCTCGAGCCTTGGCGAAGTTGCGACTATGGCTAACTTAATGTCTAAACAAAATCCGAGTCTAGAGGTTCGGCTATGGGGTGTATTTAAGGGCGAAAAGGTGGGGTTTCGGCCAGCCAAGGAAGTGGTGGCCGAATCCAACCCTAAAAGTCCTTTTCCCCTCAAATACGGACTCTAAAAAGTGGCTAATTAAAATCCTGCGAAAATTACATGGGCCTGGCCCAAAATAAAGGTGTCGCAGCACCATATTATGCTATGGACGAATTCGTAAAGTATTGATCTTGAATATTTCGTCCAAGCCTTCTTTCTTCATTATGGTGGCCTCAAAGTTCTGAAATCTTCATGCGTGGCCTTCACTTGGATCATCACATGCTTGCTGCCATCTCCATGCATGGCCATGCTCCAATGCTTGTCCCTCTCATCCATGCTTGGTCCATCATTCCTAAGAGTAAGAAATGTATCTGATTTAGGCAGCATCATATTCTCATGTATGTAAGGAATAGTTCCAAGAAACGAAAGTACCTGATAGTTAAGTTGTTTGGCACGGGATCTTGTGATGGGTCCTTGTATGTGTGTTGCTGTAGGTACAACGGTTGTATCAATAGTAGGGATGTCCACATCATTCCACTTGGTGTCGTTGGAGTAGTGGTTGGAGCTTGCTTGTATGTGAAGTACGTCTTTGGCTTGTTGAATTTGACGTCCTCTTGCACTTGACGTTCAGCCTTTGATGCAATGTGCACAAGCTCAACCATGTTGTTGTACCTTTGGAACTCGGTGATGCGCTTGATAGGATGGTTCAAGCCATTGAGGAAGCGTGCCATTGTTTGCTCATCTCGCTCCTCAATGTTGGCACGGATCATGTTGAGCTCCATTTGCTTGAAATACTCTTCCACGGTCTTTGTTCCTTGACTAAGCGTTTGAAGCTTGTTGAAGAGGTCACGCGTGTAGTGTGAAGGAACAAAGCGGGATCTCATATGGGCCTTCATGTCTTTCCAAGTTGCAATTGGAGGCTCTTCTTTTGCTTCGCGAGCGAGTTGGACTTGTTCCCACCAAAGGTTGGCATACTCATCAAACTCGAGGGATGCCATGGCCATCATCTTCTCATTGCTATAGTTGTGCATGCGGAAGATCTTGTCGACCTTGAGTTCCCAAGAGAGATATTCTTCGGGCTCATTAGAACCGGTGAACTTTGGCATGGTGAATTTGAGCTTGCCGAAAGTTTCTTCTCCATTGCGGTTCCGGTTGCGTCGGTTGCCATGATTTTGGCGGTCATCATCATCATCATCCGAGCTCTCATGTCTTGCTTGGTGATTGTTTCGTTGCTCTTGCGGTTGTTGAGGTGCCGCGTTTGGTGGTGGAATTGTTGTGGACGACGAGCTTGGGGAGCTTGCTCGTTTTGTTGTCGCGGTTGAGGACGAGGAGGAGGTTGATGGTCCTCACGACGAGCTTGGGGATCTTGCTCTTGTTCTTGTCGTGGGTGATGTCGAGGAGCATTATCGTGCGCCCTGTGGCGAGGAGGACGTCGAGCCACATGCGCGATGGGATGCTCTTCTTCTTCTTGGTGTAGAGGAGTCTCGTCATGATCATCATGTTGGCGACGTGGACGTTCCGGTCGATGATGACGCCTTGGAGGATCTTCGAGTGCTTCTCGCCGACGATGATCTTGATCGTCCTCTTCGGATGCGTCACTTGTTGTTGAAGGAGCGTGTCGACGTCGATGGCCTTGGTGGTCCATGCGCGGTTGCTCTTGTTGAATCACCACTGCCCTTGGTTTTGGCCGATTCGCTTCGCGCCTTGGAGGTCTTGCGGAGAGGTCACCATCGTAGCTTGACGTTGCGGCGTGACGCGGAGATGGTACCACTGGCGAAGAGCTCATAGATTGAAGAACGGGTCCAGTCCGGTGCCTTGAAGCGTGACGGCGAGGTGCACTTGATTCACTTGTGGAGTGCCGAGATGATCTTGATTCGCGCGAGCGTGTCCGTGCGAGTCCATCAATGATGTGTTGAAGCTTCTCGTCCGTTGAGGCGAGTGCACGACCAAGAGCTTCATTTTGATGTCCGAGGTTGTGTTGCATGGCATGCATTTGTCCACGGACTTCTTCGAAGCGGTTGTCGATGTTTTTGAATTCCACACGGGCCTCGCTAAATTGTTCATCTTGGCGCCGCTCGAGAGCGTCACAACGATAGTTGAATTCTCCTCGGACCTTCCAATGGTCCCATCTTGTCATGAATTGGTTATCATCCTCCGGAGGTGGTGGTGGATGGGATGGCTCTCCATGCCTGTCCATAATGCAAAGCCAACAAGGGTTGTATATGGAGAGAACGGGTGTGGAGAGTTAGCCTTTTACCTCACCTTGGAGATTATATCAAACCAATTGCCACACAAATGAGTGAAAAAGCATGCAAAGTAAAATGGCAAGAAACTCTCAAAGGCTTTTGGTGGAAGGTTAGGATTGTGGAAAAACCAAACGAAACGATCCAAGCAAAAGGTTATTGTCCTACGTGGTAAAGAACCAAAGATCAAAAGCAAAAGGATACGATCTACAAAAACACGGAAAACACACACGTGGAAAAAAATGGGGTTAGCACGACTATGAAAATGAGCACAAAAGGTCCTAACGAAGACTACGCTCGGTTGTCGTGCCAACACAAGGAGAGACCACAACTCGTTTGCCAAAAGAGTGTAAGCAATAGATTTGTGCACTTGCCTCGGTGCGCTCTTTCTTTTCTCTTGATGGCTTACAAGCTTGGTATTCTCTTTGTATTGGGAGACTATGTATCTTACTATTCTATCTTTTTCTTATTACTATTTTTTTTGAATCTTTTTCTTTTTCTCCCTTGCTATGCTACTATGTTAGCTTTTGTATTTGGCCTCACACTCTCACTTTTTCGAAGGCAAGTGCACAATGCTTAGACAAACACAAAATGAGTTGCTCTCATAGGATAGGTACACACAAAGGAAGATGTGGGGCTGTCAAGGTGGTGCAAGTTATACCTTTGGTATCGTTGACGACTTGCAACCATTGGTGGGGGGAATGTTCGAGTGTCGCGGTGTCGTTGAGCGCGGGATGACGTTGATGCGGAAGCTGTTGTGAAAAAATGGCGACAAACACGCGAAACACGAACAAGCGAGGTGGAAAAGGTCAGCGAACGAAAACGAGGCGGCAACGGGCGAGGAAAAACAGCCAGGGTCCAGCGGTAGTACCGCCTGTGACAACCGGTAGTACCGGTGAGCGGTAGTACCGCTAGTACTACCGGTAGTACCGGTTACTTGCGGTAGTACCGCTTGCTCGGCCGGTAGTACCGCTTGGCACAGAACTGGAACGCGATGATCTTTCCAAGAACCTCAAATTCGTGGGAAATCTGACCGAAAGGCTGGGCTAGAAACAACAGGGGCTATAGATCGACTCCCAAAGCAACAGATCTATGGACCAAAACCACGAAAAACTCACCAAATCCAGAGATCGATCCGAAGGCAAATTGGGGCTCTTTTTGGTAGGATTTTCGATTTTAAGGCGGATAAAAGAAAAATTGGGGGGAAATTCGTGATCAACCGTGCTCTTGATACCAATATGTTATGGGGTAACCCTGGGGTTGGCCCGATCTTTCACGAATTCCACGAGAAACGAGGGGAAAGAGGTGGTCGGTGGATGAAATCGAGGAAAGCGATGAAAACCACGAACACACACACACACACCAAAACACGATACATGCCTACTCCTCACGCCGGTGGCAACCGGTCCAACATAATCCCTAGGATCGGTGTTGGGCGAAGCTCGCTCTCCACGCCAACAACGGGGGATGAGGTGCTTGGAGAGACCTTGACGACTTGGGGGCGAGACACCGAGAACCCAAGGCCTTGTACAACTTGAACGCACTTAAGCAAGATCCAAGAGGGGGGTGGATAATCCGGTGCTCCTTGGTAGGAGCATGAGACCAATAGATATAAGTCCTCAAAGGGTTTCCTTAATATCTATTATTATCCAAGTCTGAGCGCTTACAGTAGAGGGTGGGGGCTATATATAGTCCAGCCACATAACAGGGGTAGTTTCGGAATGAAAAGATAAATTATAGGTTGGGTTACAAGGCACAAGGCCGAACTGAGGCGATCAGGGTCTGGCAAGACCGGTAGTACCGGTCCGGCAACCGGTAGTACCGGTTGTCACCGGTAGTACCGCTTCCGGAGCGGTAGTACCGCTTGAGGGCCTGGGGCTTCCGTCGGAGGCGTCAGTGGCGAGCGGTAGGAGGGGGCGGTAGTACCGGCCACCGGTAGTACCGGTTGTAGGACCGGTAGTACCGCTTGCTTCTGTGGCGTGGAGTGGTGTAACACCCTCAGAATCGACCCTATGCAAGTTTAAGCGAAACCCGCCAAACCCGCATAGAAACGATTCGAAGGTGCCCACCAGGCACTTGCGTGCGGGTGGAAAACAAAGTAATAACATTACACAACAGTCCTCGATGGGACCCACAGAACAGATATATATACAACAGCGACTCAAAGAGTCAAGAATACAAATATACTGTACAAAGATCCAAATCACCTTGAAAACGATAGGGCGTCCGACTACGGACAAGATGCAAATGGGGATAAGAGCCCGGAAGAATAACCAATGGCGTCCATAACCCTGCCCAGGCCAAGCCGGAAGGGTAACCCTGCTAACGACGTCGATCTCAAAACCTGCTCAAACAAAAGGGGTGCCGACAAAGGGCAAAGGAAAAAGAGGAGCGTCAGTACTGAGGCCAGTACACGGCGAGGCTAGAATTCGGCGGTCCTCGCCTACATAGGTATGGTGGACTGAAGCGGCAGCGGCAGCATGCACTAACAACCTATAGAGACTCGATACAACGGGCGGATATCAGAGAGGGATAAGAATGACCTAACCGGGTCCATCCTGAAGCTATCACCAAACAAACCCATCCTGGTGTTTCCCCCTCGAGACCAAACGAGGAAGTCAACCGAGGAACTCACACAGTTGGCAGTTTTATTTATTCGGTTATCGTTGCAGCAATTACTAGTCAGGTTTATATAACCATCCTGATAAAGTAAGCAGTGGGCACTTTTGATTGACCATTCCGTGACAGTTGCAGCACTTACTAGTCAGATACAATTAGCATGAGATAAACCCAAAACCCAGCAGTTGTTGGTACTTTTACTTAGCCATTCCGTTGTAGTGGAGCTGATTACTAATCAAATCGAATACAAATCAATTATAACCGTAAACTTTAGTTATAGTTGTCTATGATCAAGCACTGTGCTCCAAGTCGTCCATAACCGCGGACACGGCTTCTCGAAAAGATTTAACCCTGCAGGGGTGCACCAAAGTATCCACAGGCACTTCGACCCTTTTTGCCAGATCAGTTAACATACACCCATCGGTATGTCGGCGGGGCCTAAGTCACGACGTTCCCAGACCCAAAGCAAGCACGGGGGGCCACCCCACTAAGTACACCCGCAACGAAGTCGGCCGGTCTCCGAGACGGACTTAGGGTTTGTGGGGCCGGCGGTAAACGACAGCAGGTCCCCAAACGGGGACTCTCGATACCACGTAAACGGGTCACAATTCCTAAACAGTACAGTGTGCTCCTCGCACAAACGTAAATAAAGCAGTAGCATGGCATAAGTACAGGATAGTAAATAAATCCGCAAACTAGTTTGTGGCCCCCAGTACAATACTTTGAAATCAGGTAATAATCAATGGGGGGCCCATATCTCCCCACCTGTGGTTAGCGCGCTCGATCTCGGAACAGGTGTCAAGAACTCGGGTCCTACGGGACACAAGTGGGCGGTCGGAAACCAGATCTTACCTATCACCCACCGATGCCTCTGCTTAATTCAATTTTAGTTGTTAAACAGGAATTAAAGTGAACAATAAGTAAACCATGATCATCTCCAACGTCAACATGCGGCAATCCTCCAACAATTGTGGTACTGGTCGACACACAAACACTTGAGCAAGCGACTACGACACGCGGGTCCAACTATCTACCAAACAACGGGTAATAGGATGTGTCCAAGGCTATATATGGCTGCAAGGGATATCACGGGTACGAAAACTAGAGCATCGCAACACAGATAGCAAAGATCCACAGGAGGGAAATAAATACTAGAAAAGTAAGATAGGTAGAAAGGGGGAGATGCTCGCCTGAAAACATTGTCGAAGGTTCAACCGAAGATCGGGGCGAAGCTCACATCATCTCAACGGCCTTATCCGCGAAGAAGCAAATCACTAGAATAAACACCGGATGCACTATTTAATACAACGGCAGAAGATCGGCATGATGCATGTATGATGCATGACATGGCAAAGGTGCAATGCAATTAGGTCATATTAAGCGGAACCGGGGTCCCGACAATTAATTAGGCGGTTCAAGTTGTTTAGATACCCCGCAGTTTAAATGTTGTTATAACAAGGCAAGATACGATACCGGTTCGCTACACAAGTTTAGATGAGGCCGATATGAGACTAGATTTGCCCGCATATGGGCCCCATATTTAATTATTAGGTGAATCGGCATAAGGCCCCCAAACCAATGATATGCATGCGAGATGACAATTAAGTATGCAACAAGTTGTATTATATGATAAAATAGGGCTCGGAAAGGGGTCACACATTTAGGGGGTCTCGACGAACTTGGGGTTCCGGGGTTCGGGGTCGGTCTCTGGGTTCAGGGTTCGACGGTTCGGTCTCGGCGGAAACATTCTCGAACAGCGGGGCGGATCTTGTCGCATCCGGGTTCTCGGCGGACTCGGTGTCCGGGGTGAAATACTTGACGTTCTCGAGGGAGTACTTGTCGCACATGTGTTCTTCGGTTTCTCTGTCGAAGATCTGGTCGTCGGGAAGAACTTGTCGGATCCGCGTGTCGGGTCGGTCTTGGCGTTCGGGGTGAAGCACTTGGCGTTCTGCGTCGATGTTCTTATCGTCCGGATTCTCGAGCATCGCATCCGAGAAGGAGTACTTGGCGTCCAACGGGTCCATGTCGACGACCTTGGTTTCCTCGATGGCGAACTCGGCGTATCCGTGGCGTGGTCCTTGTCGGGGTTCTCGGCTCCGGGCGCCGGGGTCGGGCTACGGGGTGATCCATCCTCGGATGGTCTTGGCCGCGACACACTTCTGGGCACATTGCTTTCGGGTTTGGGACCACTTGGCGGAGCGCTTGGTCTTGCCGGTGGGGCGGGGCGCAGATGGTCGCGACGGGGCCGGCGAAGGGGTCGGCACGAGGTGCTCGGGAGGGAGGCTCGCGGGGACTACGCGGGGAAGAACCACCGGGGAAGCTCCGGCGGCCGACGGCGGGCGGAGGCGCGGCTCCGGCGAGGCAGACCGAGCTGGGGCGAGCCAGGAGGATCGGCGCGGCTCCGGCGGCTCGAGGCGCGGTCGCCGGCGGCAGACGAGCAGCGGAGGGGACGGCGAGCACCAGGGGAGGACGAGCGGCGGTACGGGGACGAGCGGGGCGAGGAGCTTGGGGGGGGGGTCCGGCGACGGTCGCGGGCGGTTCGGCGGCGCGGCGCGGCGGGGCGGCCGCGGAACCTGCGAAGACGGGGGCGGCGGAGGGTCGTCGGAGGTCGGGCGCGGGCGGCTCGCGGACGCGGCCTGTGGAGAGAGCGAGGCGGGGCGCGGGGAGCGGAGAAGCCGGTCGAGCGGCGGCCGGCGGAGGCGGAGCCCGGCGGCGAGCCGAGGGGAGGGGCGCGGCCGCGGGGGAAGGAGAAGAGCAGGGAGGCGCTGCGGGGACGGGTTGGGGAGGAGGAAGACGGGTGCGCGACGGCGGGGCTCTGGGCGGTCTGGCGAGGCGGCAGAGGAGCTAGGGCCGCGGCCAGGAGAGCGAGAGGGAGGCGAAGCTTGCAGGGGTGCGGCGGCGGAGATGGGTGGCGGGCAGGCTGGCGAGAGGGTGGAGGCGAGCGCGGGAGGGCGAGGCGGCGAGCGGAGAAGGAAGAGGGGGCCGGCGAACTTGAAGGGGCCCGGCGGCGGCGATGAAGAGGGGGGGGAGGAGCCGGTGGGCGCGGGGCGGCAGCTGGTGGCGAGGTGCAGAGGGTCGGGGCGGAGGAAGAAGAAAGGCAGCGCGCGCGGAGGAGGGAGATGGGGCGCGTGCGGGGTGGAAGCACGTGGGGCCAGGGGCGGAATCCGAGGGAGGCTGCTGGTGCTGAGTGGGGTGGGCGGTGGGCCAGGGGGAGGACGTGGCCCAGCGGCCAGGGAGGGAGAGCAGAGCGGGGCCCGCGGTGGACCAGGGCAGGGGATGCGCGCGTGGTGCAGCGTGTGTGTGGCTTGGGTGCGTCGAGTGGTGTGGCCAGGTGGGGAGGGAGGAGAGAGGGCTGGTGAGGTGTCAGCACATGGTTGGTTGGGGGATGGGAAGAGGCGAGGTGGCACATGGCTATTGGAGGGAGTGAGGTGGCCAGGGGGTGTGGGTAGGTTAGTTGGTAGGTTTCGGAAAATAAGGGGTGGACCGATTATATTTTTCTGGGGTGGTCGATCGGGTCAATCGGCCCGTTCGACTGCCCCTATTAAAATAATTTAAATTTTAATTATCTTAAAACACGGCTTTCGCAACCCGATAGCCGACAACAAAATAATTCCGGAGACCCGGTGTTTGGCGTTTGAATAAAAGACGGGGCGTTTTTAGAAAACAAAACAGGCTTTGCGAAAATAGTTTTATGCGAACAATGCATGATGATGACGATGCAATGCACAAATTCAACGCGATTTTCTAATAGTGGTTTTGCGGGATGCCACAATTCGACACCACTAACAATGGATCTCGCCCTCGAGATCCGCCTCATGGTACCGGAAAGAAGATCGGCGATCTGATCCTTCGCGCTTCGTGTAGATCCTCGCGACACCACTAACAAGAGGTCGTTGTCCGTGATCGTCGGGAGAACACTCCGGAAACAAAAGGTCGAAGGCAGAGGTATCAACAAATAAAGCCACCTCTAACTTCGATGAAAAGAGGGAACCGATGCATTCTCATCCACTTCAATGTACAAAAGCGAATAGAAGGGGTAGTCGGCATGGGGGCCAATCCATCACGCACCCAAACTATTACTCCGCACAATCAGTAGAAAAGAGTGCAACCATTCTCGGAACCAGACTGAAGATCTCGACAAGCGAGGTTCGGAAACAAAGGAGTGATGCAGACTCTGCATCGGATCTAGCATAGATGGTGTCGTCGCGTCGGAAAACACCGGAAGGCACAAACAAGGAACAAAGAATGGTACCGCAGTAGACGGATTCCTCAGGCAGCTTGAACACCGGAAGGTAGAACACCGTTACCAGAGGAGGAAGCGAAACCCTGAAGGTACGACGGAAACCCAACCACGAGAATTCCTGGACTCGAAGAGAGAGAAGAGAGCGGATTCAAAACACGTAGAGGTAAGAGGAGAATAGCAGAGGGGTAAGGAGTAAATTCAGACCTAACCAGAACTATCCAACCGATTTTGCAAAATAGTTTTGACACTCTACATCGGTCGTTAGCTAGGTTATCCTACAGGCTGGACTTGTGGGGTATCGCAACTGCTGACCTCTGATACCACTCTGTAACACCCTCAGAATCGACCATATGCAAGTTTAAGCGAAACCCGCCAAACCCGCATAGAAACGATTCGAAGGTGCCCACCAGGCACTTGCGTGCGGGTGGAAAACAAAGTAATAACATTACACAACAGTCCTCGATGGGACCCACAGAACATATATATATACAACAACGACTCAAAGAGTCAAGAATACAAATATACTGTACAAAGATCCAAATCACCTTGAAAACGATAGGGCGTCCGACTACGGACAAGATGCAAATGGGGCTAAGAGCCCGGAAGAATAACCAATGGCGTCCATAACCCTGCCCAGGCCAAGCCGGAAGGGTAACCCTGCTAATGACGTCGATCTCAAAACCTGCTCAAACAAAAGGGGTGCCGACAAAGGGCAAAGGAAAAAGAGGAGCGTCAGTACTGAGGCCAGTACACGGCGAGGCTAGAATTCGGCGGTCCTCGCCTACATAGGTATGGTGGACTGAAGCGGCAGCGGCAGCATGCACTAACAACCTATAGAGACTCGATACAACGGGCGGATATCAGAGAGGGATAAGAATGACCTAACCGGGTCCATCCTGAAGCTATCACCAAACAAACCCATCCTGGTGTTTCCCCCTCGAGACCAAACGAGGAAGTCAACCGAGGAACTCACACAGTTGACAGTTTTATTTATTCGGTTATCGTTGCAGCAATTACTAGTCAGGTTTATATAACCATCCTGATAAAGTAAGCAGTGGGCACTTTTGATTGACCATTCCGTGACAGTTGCAGCACTTACTAGTCAGATACAATTAGCATGAGATAAACCCAAAACCCAGCAGTTGTTGGTACTTTTACTTAGCCATTCCGTTGTAGTGGAGCTGATTACTAATCAAATCGAATACAAATCAATTATAACCGTAAACTTTAGTTATAGTTGTCTATGATCAAGCACTGTGCTCCAAGTCGTCCATAACCACGGACACGGCTTCTCGAAAAGATTTAACCCTGTAGGGGTGCACCAAAGTATCCACAGGCACTTCGACCCTTTTTGCCAGATCAGTTAACATACACCCATCGGTATGTCGGCGGGGCCTAAGTCACGACGTTCCCAGACCCAAAGCAAGCACGGGGGGCCACCCCACTAAGTACACCCGCAACGAAGTCGGCCGGTCTCCGAGACGGACTTAGGGTTTGTGGGGCCGGCGGTAAACGACAGCAGGTCCCCAAACGGGGACTCTCGATACCACGTAAACGGGTCACAATTCCTAAACAGTACAGTGTGCTCCTCGCACAAACGTAAATAAAGCAGTAGCATGGCATAAGTACAGGATAGTAAATAAATCCGCAAACTAGTTTGTGGCCCCCAGTACAATACTTTGAAATCAGGTAATAATCAATGGGGGGCCCATATCTCCCCACCTGTGGTTAGCGCGCTCGATCTCGGAACAGGTGTCAAGAACTCGGGTCCTACGGGACACAAGTGGGCGGTCGGAAACCAGATCTTACCTATCACCCACCGATGCCTCTGCTTAATTCAATTTTAGTTGTTAAACAGGAATTAAAGTGAACAATAAGTAAACCATGATCATCTCCAACGTCAACATGCGGCAATCCTCCAACAATTGTGGTACTGGTCGACACACAAACACTTGAGCAAGCGACTACGACACGCGGGTCCAACTATCTACCAAACAACGGGTAATAGGATGTGTCCAAGGCTATATATGGCTGCAAGGGATATCACGGGTACGAAAACTAGAGCATCGCAACACAGATAGCAAAGATCCACAGGAGGGAAATAAATACTAGAAAAGTAAGATAGGTAGAAAGGGGGAGATGCTCGCCTGAAAACATTGTCGAAGGTTCAACCGAAGATCGGGGCGAAGCTCACATCATCTCAACGGCCTTATCCGCGAAGAAGCAAATCACTAGAATAAACACCGGATGCACTATTTAATACAACGGCAGAAGATCGGCATGATGCATGTATGATGCATGACATGGCAAAGGTGCAATGCAATTAGGTCATATTAAGCGGAACCGGGTCCCGACAATTAATTAGGCGGTTCAAGTTGTTTAGATACCCCGCAGTTTAAATGTTGTTATAACAAGGCAAGATACGATACCGGTTCGCTACACAAGTTTAGATGAGGCCGATATGAGACTAGATTTGCCCGCATATGGGCCCCATATTTAATTATTAGGTGAATCGGCATAAGGCCCCCAAACCAATGATATGCATGCGAGATGACAATTAAGTATGCAACAAGTTGTATTATATGATAAAATAGGGCTCGGAAAGGGGTCACACATTTAGGGGGTCTCGACGAACTTGGGGTTCCGGGGTTCGGGGTCGGTCTCTGGGTTCAGGGTTCGACGGTTCGGTCTCGGCGGAAACATTCTCGAACAGCGGGGCGGATCTTGTCGCATCCGGGTTCTCGGCGGACTCGGTGTCCGGGGTGAAATACTTGACGTTCTCGAGGGAGTACTTGTCGCACATGTGTTCTTCGGTTTCTCTGTCGAAGATCTGGTCGTCGGGAAGAACTTGTCGGATCCGCGTGTCGGGTCGGTCTTGGCGTTCGGGGTGAAGCACTTGGCGTTCTGTGTCGATGTTCTTATCATCCGGATTCTCGAGCATCGCATCCGAGAAGGAGTACTTGGCGTCCAACGGGTCCATGTCGACGACCTTGGTTTCCTCGATGGCGAACTCGGCGTATCCGTGGCGTGGTCCTTGTCGGGGTTCTCGGCTCCGGGCGCCGGGGTCGGGCTACGGGGTGATCCATCCTCGGATGGTCTTGGCCGCGACACACTTCTGGGCACATTGCTTTCGGGTTTGGGACCACTTGGCGGAGCGCTTGGTCTTGCCGGTGGGGCGGGGCGCAGATGGTCGCGACGGGGCCGGCGAAGGGGTCGGCGCGAGGTGCTCGGGAGGGAGGCTCGCGGGGACTGCGCGGGGAAGAACCACCGGGGAAGCTCCGGCGGCCGACGGCGGGCGGAGGCGCGACTCCGGCGACAGGGCCTCTCCGGCGAGGCAGACCGAGCCGGGGCGAGCCAGGAGGATCGGCGCGGCTCCGGCGGCTCGAGGCGCGGTCGCCGGCGGCAGACGAGCAGCGGAGGGGACGGCGAGCACCAGGGGAGGACGAGCGGCGGTACGGGGACGAGCGGGGCGAGGAGCTTGGGGGGGGGGGGTCCGGCGACGGTCGCGGGCGGTCCGGCGGCGCGGCGCGGCGGGGCGGCCGCAGAACCTGCGAAGACGGGGGCGGCGGAGGGTCGTCGGAGGTCGGGCGCGGGCGGCTCGCGGACGCGGCCTGCGGAGAGAGCGAGGCGGGGCGCGGGGAGCGGAGAAGCCGGTCGAGCGGCGGCCGGCGGAGGCGGAGCCCGGCGGCGAGCCGAGGGAAGGGGCGCGGCCGCGGGGGAAGGAGAAGAGCAGGGAGGCGCTGCGGGGACGGGTTGGGGAGGAGGAAGACGGGTGCGCGACGGCGGGGCTCTGGGCGGTCTGGCGAGGCGGCAGAGGAGCTAGGGCCGCGGCCAGGAGAGCGAGAGGGAGGCGGAGCTTGCAGGGGTGCGGCGGCGGAGATGGGTGGCGGGCAGGCTGGCGAGAGGGTGGAGGCGAGCGCGGGAGGGCGAGGCGGCGAGCGGAGAAGGAAGAGGGGGCTGGCGAACTTGAAGGGGCCCGGCGGCGGCGATGAAGAGGGGGGGAGGAGCCGGTGGGCGCGGGGCGGCAGCTGGTGGCGGGCGAGGTGCAGAGGGTCGGGGCGGAGGAAGAAGAAAGGCAGCGCGCGCGGAGGAGGGAGATGGGGCGCGTGCGGGGTGGAAGCACGTGGGGCCAGGGGCGGAATCCGAGGGAGGCTGCCGGTGCTGAGTGGGGTGGGCGGTGGGACAGGGGGAGGACGTGGCCCAGCGGCCAGGGAGGGAGAGCAGAGCGGGGCCCGCGGTGGACCAGGGCAGGGGATGCGCGCGTGGTGCAGCGTGTGTGTGGCTTGGGTGCGTCGAGTGGTGTGGCCAGGTGGGGAGGGAGGAGAGAGGGCTGGTGAGGTGTCAGCACATGGTTGGTTGGGGGATGGGAAGAGGCGAGGTGGCACATGGCTATTGGAGGGAGTGAGGTGGCCAGGGGGTGTGGGTAGGTTAGTTGGTAGGTTTAGGAAAATAAGGGGTGGACCGATTATATTTTTCTGGGGTGGTCGATCGGGTCAATCGGCCCGTTCGACTGCCCCTATTAAAATAATTTAAATTTTAATTATCTTAAAACACGGCTTTCTCAACCCGATAGCCGACACCAAAATAATTCCGGAGACCCGGTGTTTGGCGTTTGAATAAAAGACAGGGCGTTTTTAGAAAACAAAACAGGCTTTGCGAAAATAGTTTTATGCGAACAATGCATGATGATGACGATGCAATGCACAAATTCAACGCGATTTTCTAGTAGTGGTTTTGCGGGATGCCACAAGTGGTGCTTCCTGTGGCGAGCGGTAGGGGGAGGCGGTAGGACCGCTTGGAGCGGTAGTACCGGTCGTTCCAACCGGTAGTACCGCTTGCGTCTGGCAGCGACTGGTGGCTTCTTCGTACCTGATGATGCACAGAGTTTGCGTGTGAAGTAGCAAGCCATCCAAGGGTGTGTCGAAGTCACACAAGGAGAGGAGCGAGTTCACCTTAGTTTGAAGGAGTTTGGCTCGGGCGCGAGTCATGGGTCCACTTGGGTAGCTCGTGGGAGTAGATGTAGTAGCGGTCGTAGGACGGGCTGCATCAGATAGCTCGATGAAGGTTAGCCATAGGTAACTCTCTTCGGTTCTTCTTGTCAACATATTGTCCATAGAGGTTGACAAGTATGCACTTGTACCTTCACACAACAAAGACCAAGCAACATATGTTTGTGTGTGATAGAGGAGCATGTCATTTGTGGCATGTCCATTCTTGTTCACAACACGATTAGCACAACTCAAGTATAGCAAATGGGATGCATATGCATGGTCAATGTGCATGGGAATCGTTTGAACATCATCCAAATGTGGAAACTCAAAAACTCCATATAACATAGAAGTGGGGCATTCAAAGCATTTGATCCAAATTTCAAACAACATCTTTGATGCAAGAATAGGAGAATTTGGCAAAAACACACAATGAAGAATGTCCAAAGAAACAAAAGTATTATGTTTGCAAACAAACCAAATGAAAGAGCAAGTGGTCCTTATGTTTGTTGCAACAACAAGACGAGATTCTTGGAAGCTCTCATGATAATACATGCTCTTAGTGGAATTGTGGTTGCACACAAAACATCGGAGAGAGAAAATGTTCAACATTTTTGTTGCAACACACAAAGCATCATTATCGAAAAGCGAAGAAACATGAATGTCACAAGGTGAGATAATACCATTAACATGCTTGCAATCAAACCATAGGAAAGAGCAATTTGCCAACATGAAAGATGCAAAGCATGCAAAAGGTATCAGAGCTGGGTTCGATCTTGAACTCACTTGTGGGATGCTCTCAAGAGCTCTTTTTGTCAACTCGTGCTCAACCGAGGTTGACATTCTCGTGCGGGTACCTACACACATCATATGTAAAAGGAAGAACGTGTGTGCATGGTAGAGATACACATCATCCATCATGACGTATCTCTTCTTGTGCACATCACCATTAATGTCAATCAAGTATGAAAGTGATGCATGGTGAGTATGCAAGTGGGGAACATGCTTATCATGGCAATCATCAAAATCTCCAAAAATTGAGAAAGCTATGGGGGCCATCTCATTAGAACGCATATGATCAATATTGTTGCAAGCAAAACAAGTGAAATAGCAAGCATTCATCTTATCGCAAGCAACGGGAGAAATTGAATGACTAGCATGACAAGGAAAGTCCAAAGCAATTGGAGGATACACACAAGATGCATAGCATGGCATGTTTATGGCAATGATATCGCAATCAAACAATTCCACATGATCTATATTATGCAAAGGCAAATCATCACATGGGAAAGTGGATGAAGCATATGTAATGTCACAAGTATCATCCATAGCATGCATATCCTCACAATTCATCATGTCCACTAGTGGGATCATGGCATCATCAACACCCTTATTGTTACCTTGGTCATACCTCTCATATGAAGTGGGTGTTGTGGAAGTAGTGGCCTCCTTGTGGACGACTTCGTCTTCTTTATGTATCCATGGCATAGCATCATCTTCGTGCACCATGTACATCTTCTCCAAATGAGGCATCATTGCTTCATGGCTTAGCGCTTGTTCATCCATGGAACCTAGCATAACACAAGAGAACACACTAGAGGTAGAGGGTAAGTTGTTAGAAATTGAAATGGTCTCACATGACCTATCAACTACCACTCTCAACTCACTAGGAGTATCACTCATGCCCTCCAAGTGGAAGCACTCAATCTCACATAAGGTGGAGTCACTCGTGTCACTCTTGTTCTCACTCAAGTGGGCTAAGTGGCTCTCATACTCACATGGGATTGGTACCACATCATCACTCAAGCATATGGGGGTAGGCTTGGTTTCCTCAACTCCATGCGCCTCCTTTGGTGAAGGGAAAATCCCATGCTCACCATTCTTGACCTTGTCGCCTTCAAAGTTGGATGCCACAAGATGGGCATCATCACTCTCCTCCATGGTCGAAGGGAAAATCCCATGCTCGACCGTCTTGTGGCCATCTCGTAGTAGTGTTGGAGGTAGGCTCATGCTATCCAACTTGGCGAAGTAGGCGTCTAGATTTTCCTCATTGGCGAGGTTGTGGAAGTCAAGCGTAGGCATTGAAGCTTGATGGCGTGGAGGAAGGCTTGCTCTTGGTGCCATTGTGGTGGTGGCACGAGTAGTTGAAGGTGCCCTATGATGGTGTCGACGGAGGTCATTGGCGTGCCTTGCCGATGGTTGATGTAGGTGGCGCACTTGGTCATCCACATGACACTCGCGACGATGATCATTTGCCTTGGCACTCTTCTTGTGCTTATGGTGCCTTCTTGAGCTTGCTTGAGCATTATGGTTGGTGCTCATCATGAATTCTTCGTCTTTATGGCGAAGATGCCTTTGACGATGTCTTGTATCCTCTTTATGGTGGCGATGCTCATGAGAGGATGGTTGTCGATGAAGAGTCTTGTTTCTTGGCGCCTCTTGATGCATATGATGTTTGGACGCCACTCTTGTTTGGATAGGAGTTGGAGCTTGGCGCCTTGGCGGTGATGAAGCTTGGCGCCTTGGAGATGGTAGAGCTTGACGCCTTGGAGGTGATGGAGCTTGGTGCCTTAGAGATGGTGGCGCTTGACGCCATCTAGGTGGTGGCACATGTCGCCTTGGAGGTGAATCATCGAAGTAGGTGGTGCCCTTTGGTGTGGCACGCTTGGCCTTGAAGGTCAAGGAATCTTGATGATGCGCCTCCTCTTGCTTGGCGTAGTAGGCTTCCATCTCCACACGGTGGGGGAATTCTTCATGGCTCATGGAGGAGCCATCAAAGTCGATGAAGTTCTCCGTGGTCTCCATGCTTGGCGAGGCGTCGTCGATGTCGCACTCGAAGTCGTCCATGCTTGGGGAGTAGTTGTTGGTGTAGTACTCCATATCACCCAAGCATGTGGAGCCATTGTCGGTGTAGTGCTCCATAGGCTCCATGCATGAGGAGCCATTGTCGACGTAGAGCTCCATGTCTTCCATGCATGTGGAGTCATCGTAGGTGTAGTGCTCCGGGTCCTCAAAGCATGTGGAGCCATTGTCGGTGTTGTGCTCCGTCGTGTCCTCTATACTTGTGGAGTCGTCGTCATGGTGGCTCATCATGGATTCTTCATAGATATCATCCTCGGTTCCGGAGTCCCTAGACATGATGCACAAGACCAAGCGGTGTATATGGAAGTGGTAGTGGGAGGTAGGGATACAACGTCAAACCTTACTTTACCTTGGAAGATCGTATCGTGCAAGTGGCCACACTTGAGAGCAATAAACCAAGAAAAGTGAAGTTCACGCGGAACACCAAAACCAACTACGAACCAAAAAATACACACACACAAGGCCTATGGTGGATAGGTATGGAAAGTGGCATGTCAAGAACCAATCCGAAATCAAGATGTTGTAATGGAAAGTAAAGAACCACAATGATCACAAAGCAAAACAAGTTAATCCACAAGATAGGAAATATGTACAAGGAAACACACACGGTGGGATAAATGGGACTTGTGCGACGGAGAAAGTGAGCTAAGAACCAAATGATTACCTAGCGAAGACTATAAGCTCGTGTCACACAAGTACAAAGAGAGACGCTAGTTCGATTGCACAAAATTGGTGGGCTACAAGATATGCACAATAAGTACCACCTATATGATGTTCATCGAGCTTGCGCTTCCTATTCTATGAGGCACATGTATATCTCTTTCTTTTCTTTTTATTTTTATTTTTCTATATTTTTTTTCTCTTTTTCTCTCTTTTCTTTTTCTTTTCACTTGCCTCTTCCTTGTGCCAACAACTATACAAGATAACTATATGAGATAGCGCTCACAATGTATGCTCGGAATCTACAAGGTATCAAATGTGCATAGCCCAAGCAATCATAAGAAGAACTAGTCTCAATAGGTGTGTGTTGCTTGCACAGATAGTGGGGTTCACAAAGG